>CM040241.1:160849151-160874151 GCA_022545495.1 Chrysanthemum lavandulifolium
TTATTCTTCTTCACTTGACGCCCAAACAAGGGGAGCTACCGTCGAGGGGAGTAAGCAATCACGTGGACTAATTTTTCCACACTTTTATTTCTTGAAGGTTAACTTTTGTTTCAACAAAAGAGGAGAAGAAGTAAAACTTAGGGGCTTTCAAAACATACATCTATTCTTAAGTTTTACTCATCATAACATTATGTTTTGTCATCAACAAAAAGGGGGAGATTGTTAATACAAATAAATCGTAAAAACGTTTATTAATATTTTGCGATCTCTTTAAGTTTTGTTGATAACAAATATAATGTTATCTTAAGTACAATTATAAGGATACATGTTATTTTTGTAAAGCATTTACATATAGCCACTTAATACAAAAATATTGTAATTAATCATTTGTTGTAATAGTTTATTATGATGGGTAAAAACCACAACCGACGGACCATAACCCATGGATCATAACCCATACCCAAGATGGCTAGATACAATGTATACTTTAGATACATTGAATCTAAGGAAAACCATGGACCAACCCATAACCCATGACCCATAACCAAAAACCCATGGGCAAAGAGGGCGTCCCACGGATCCCTAGGATTACACTAGGCGGATCCCAGTGGGAGGATCCGTGGGATCCGGGAGCAGTGGAAGAAATTGCCTATAAATGAGAGCCATTTCTTCATTCTAACTTACCCCTCTTCTTACTAAATCTCTCAAACACTCTCATTCTCTTCTAACATATAGATCACTTGATCTAGAGAGTTGTTCTTCTTTCTTTCTATTGTGATTCTCATATAGGTCCTTCTTTAAGGCGAGATCATGAGCATTCTACAAGTCATCCAAGCAAGGGGTCCTTGATTGATTTGTTCCTCCACAATATTTATGTAGCAAAGATCTTGTATTTGATATTTCACATATTTGTTGTGTAATAGTCGTGTTGGTTTGGTCCACCGTGTTACGGACTCGGTATTTAGCTTCATACTGGAAAAAGGTGTAAGCAACGTTGTGAAGGCTTCTCCGCCAAGTGAAGGAGTTTGTTGACATAGTGCTTGAACTCTCGAGTAGGTGACTCGGGGAGTGGATTAGGGCAGGAAGGTGTCCTTGTGCCGAACCACTATAAATCGGTTGTGTCATTTCTATCCCTTTGCTTTACATTATTTACTTGCTTTATCATTGGATCTATACTTTCTATACATCCATAAGATCTCACATATTAACGAATCTAAAGTTTTAGAAACTAACTTAAAATCGGCAAAACTATTCAACCCCCTTCTAGTTTCCACAAAGATCATCCATGCTTATAGTATCCAAATAATAAGGATTTAAAATATCGTTTTAGGGGTCTTTTAAGCCCTAAATCGATACATTTATATATATTCTTTGCTTAAAATCGTTCATTTCACATTTTAGGTCTTTTGAAAGCAAAATCTGGAATCAAGCACTTTTGGACGAAAAGGAGCGAAAACATGAAGAAAATGACAATGTCAAAAACAAGGTGATTTACACACGGCATCCCAACCCAAAGGCGGCGTCGCTAAGGAGGTTTTCTAATGAAATTTCAATGACGGCTCGAGACATGGTTTTGGTTCTACAACTCTTTATTTTACACCAAGCGACCAAGACTCATTCCAAGATGATGTCCCTATCGAAGCCAAGCGGCGTCATACTTCCTCAACCGACGTTGTCCCAGCGACTTGCCCAAACGAAACCCTAATAACGGCGACGAGAAGGCGTCACCATTAAAAGCGGCAAATCGCATTTGTAAATCTATATAGACTTGATTTTTACGCAAAAAGAGAGAAGTATTTTGGAGAGCAAACCCTAGTTTGTTCATAGTCCGACTTTGGCAGTATTTTAGGGTTCCAAACCCTTCTTTACACTCAAAGATAAGTTTGTTAATCCATTATATCACCATGTTTAACCTATGTTCAATTGTTTGTGTATGTGCATGCTTATCTATCATGAGTAGCTAAATTACTATTGTGTTTGTTTAGATCTATGAAACCTAGTTGTTGATTATTGTTAGGTTTGTGGAAAACTAGAAGGGGGTTGAATAGTTTTACCGATTAAAGTTCGTTTTAAAATATTTAGATCGACTTATGTCAATCTATTTAAATGTGTATGTTGGATGTTGATAGATAAGTATGTAAGTATGTAATACAAAGGTAAAGAGTAAAACACAAAACTACGACACGGTATTTATAGTGGTTCGCTACAGGACACCTTCCTTGCCTACTCTACTCCCGAGTCATCTACTCGAGAGTTCGTAGCACTACACGACACAAACTCCTTATGGCGGAGAAGCTTTCTGGCGTCGCCTACTCTTTTCCGGTACAAGGCTAGACATTGGGTTCTTCCACGAGGTAGAACCAAACCTATCACAATGTCGCCTACACTTTATTCGGTACAAGGCTAGATACCGAGTTCCATTACAAAGGAGGAACTACTACCCAACACTACACAACACCTATCCCAAAGGAGACCCACTCCTCATTACAACATCACCAAGGATATTAATATCCTTGGACACAACCTATCTACATCGATGCACCATATCGATTGTATACCCTTGGCATCCTTCATTAATGCCTTCATCATGGACCTTTGGCACCCTTCACTAATGCCTTAGACACGGACCTTCGGCACCTTTCACTAATGCCTTAGACACGGACCTTCGGCACCTTTCACTAATGCCTTAGACATGGACCTTCGGCACCTTTCACTAATGCCTTAGACACGGACCTTCGGCACCTTTCACTAATGCCTTCGAGTTGACCCTTTTGGCATCTTTTACTAATGCCTTCAATACAACACTTCTAGAGAAGAAGAAAGAACTATCAACAAGAGAAATTAAGTAGTCTTGATGATGACGAGCTAGCACTCATGGACTTGAGCTTGCTCGACTTCAAGTGGTGGTGATCTCGTCTTTAAGAGGAACCTAGAGAATCACACAAAAACAAACACAAACTACATAGAAAGATCCTTTGGATCCGAGGTTAGAAGTTTACAATACTAGGAGAAAGTATGTGTAGAAGTGGCAACTTACAATGAAGAAATGGCTCACTATTTATAGATAAAATTCACTCTTGTCCCACGGATCCTTACATGAGGGATCCGTCCGATCAAACCTCGGGATCGTAGGGACGCTCCCCTAAATGGGTTATGGGTCATGGATCATGGGTCATGGGTTGTGGACTTTGGATCATGGGTATCCAAATAGATACAATGTATCTAGAAGATGCAATGCATCTAGTCAATGAGTCATGGGTTAGCTCCATGGGTTATAGATAATACCCATTATGACTTCATGCATGATGTCATGCAATGGGTCATGGGTTATGGATCATGCTCCATTGGTATGGGTCATGAAATTTGGGTTTTACCCAACTACATTCAATGTATTTAGTCAATGGGTCAAATACTTAGACTTTTGCCCATTATATTACCTAATACAATACATACTAAGTATGTATATATATATATATATATATATATACCCATTATGTAAACACTAGTTGTTATACATATGCATTATTATAACATGAAAACACTATTACTTGTTTAGTGTTTTATATGAAAACGTGAGTGTGTTAGTAAACTATTGGCTTGACAAAACATTAGAAGATCGTAAAATATAAATAAACGTTTGTACGGCTTATTTGTATTAACAAGGTTGTCTCTTGTTTTAATTGGTAGACGCTAGAGTAAGGAAAACTGGCTTCTTCTTTAATTGTTACGAGCTTGAACATCCTAAATAGCACAAATCTTGAGAGTGCACTTGAATCATCGTTGTGTTTATTGTGTGATTTGTAGCTTTAGGATAATAGAGTATTCGAGGAGATACTACGGTGCTTGGCGATCTCGGATAGTCTAGAAGAGAGTTACGATTGATAGAACTAGGAATTAGGCACCCCTATGACCACGAATACAACACACCAATTAAGATGAGGATGTGACAATTCAACCGACCAATAAGAGATAACTAGGGAGTAATAACATCTAAGTAAACACGCTTTTAATTATCATAAGAACATACCAATCAATCCATAGCTTATTTTCCTTTTAATTAGTGTTTATTTTAAATTATTAAGTAGTTAAAATTGGTAGAAGTACCCCCTACTCTTAAACCCTAAGATTTTACTTGTTTTCTATAAAATATAAAAAGCTAAAAAAGAAGCACCCTCAACCTCACCTTCTCGTCATACATCTCTATATTAGCATCTCTATTCCTCTAGAGAACGATCAAACCCCTGGGCTTACCCATGCTACCTTTGCAGCGATTAGGTACACCGCTAGTAGGTTGTAAAAGCTTGCTCATTGAAAAGGAAGTCTTTCGACCCCGAACTCACGCATCACCAATCAGCTTTATTCCTACATACAACATCATGTGTGTTCCATTCAGGTGACAAAAATTTTAATGACTTTTGATTAACATCTTCTTGTAAAGCTTTTCACCCAAAATCTCCAACTGACTCACAAGCTTTTGAAGCCTAACAAAAGTTTGATCAAGCATCTCTGAGCTTGGAGCAGTGAAGTTTTCATATTGCTGCTTTAAGAGATTCCTTTTAGTCTTTCTTGTAGCATCATTCCAACCAAATCTCTTTTCTACACCTTCTAGCAACAACTTAGCATCTTTTATAGAGTTAAACTTTAACTGATGTTCATTGGGAATGCCATCATTAAAGTACTTCTAGCTTTTACCTCTAGTCTTCTTTGAGCCTTATCTTGGCAGATTGCAATAGGCAACATGTCTCAACACCTTCAACTTTTTGGCAAGGTGTTACCACTACTACAAAAATCTCACGAAACCGGTCAAAATAGTCCATGAAGAGTTGTTTTGGAACCACTCTACGAAGGGGTATCTCCATGATCGAAACATATAGAAACCGGTTTGTCAACGTGTCTCTATTACAAGCATCGACACCAGTTTTCTTCTTAAAATCGGTCTCCTTTATAGAGTAAACAAACATATTTTTATTGGATATTGACACCGGTTCTCTTACAACCTGTCTTTATAGAAGCATCAACCTATCTTTATATAAAGTAAAAGATATGTTTTATCTTAAAACCAGTCTTTTTAGTTAATCTATTCTATTTAAAAATCATTTCTAAAACTTTCCAATTTTTAAAATTGAAAAATTTTAAATGTTTTTTATTAAAGAAAAGATATAATGCGTAAATATATATATATATATAAAGTGGTGGGGTGTCGCATGACACAAGCTCTCACGGCGAATGCTTCACCCACCATTAGTTCTAGTCTTAGACATGTATCACTTGGTTCTAATCATAGGTGTTAAAATCGCGATCACGATCGTGGGATCGTGCGATACTACGCACAAAAAGCGATCGGGATCTTAATAAGATCGTAACTCAAGTAGGATCGTGGGATCGCGCATAGGATCGTGAGGATCGCCTATTATTAATTTTTTATTATTATTATATTTTTTTGCTATATGAACTTTTTAAGCATAAGCCGTGTCTTAAAGCCAAATGACTAAAATTCTTCATGAAAGCTATTATTTTGGTGATGTTAATTGATTGTCTTTTGCAAGATTAATGAGTGTCAAATCATTATGCTTTTAAGACTATTGAAAATAGTTTAGATGTGTCTTTTGGGGTTATTAAGAAAACGATTTAGTGCTTTATAACGTGTCGAGCTTGTTTTGAAGTAAACCTTCTATATACTTGACCCAATTTTGTTCATAATTTATTTTATGTTACATATAAAAGCATTACTATATGTTTAAAAATTTCGTGAGTATTATCATAATATCATAATTTAATTTATTTGGTCACCAAGAAAAAATATTGTGTTATCATCTATTATATATTATGTCGTTTCATTTTCAATACAATCTATTTATCTTTTGCATTAACTATATATTTTAACAAAAAAAAGTCACAGAATCACGTACCAATAAATTAATACTATCTTTTTGGCTTAATCTAAATGTTATCACGAAAAACTTATAATAAAAAATATTGAACAAGAAGTAGGTGCACGTATGTAGTAACTTTGTGCAAGTATGCATTGTAATATATCTAATATTTTACTACTACGGTACTTGAACATATAACTTTTTCTTTTATCATTCATTTAGATTCGTTTATCATATAAAATATTATACAGAAATATAAAACTACAACCTCTATACAAAAATAAATACATTTTCATAGGATCTTACGATTCCGATCTTGCAAAGCCGAAAACGGTCATAAGTAGGATTCAAGTAGGGTCAGAAGCAGGCGAGCGTTCGATGAGCATTTCATAAACCGTTCGGTAAAAAGTTCGTTTATGTTCGTTTATTTATTAAATGAACTAACATGAACCATATTTTACGTTCGTTTAGTTAAATGAACGAACATGAACAAAAGTCGTGTCCGTTCATTTATGTTCATGAACGTCCGATTATGCGTTCGTTAACTTTCGTTTATGTTTATTTATTTAGTTATATTCGTAAATCATATTTTTTAATTGTATAATTTAAAATTGATTTGTTTAAACAAAACAACGCTTATAAAACAATATACCGTGCATAAATTAGTAAATTTTATGTTTATTTGTTTATGTTCGTTTATGTTTGTTAGTTTCTTAGTTAGTTTAGTGTCTTAATAAGCGAACATAAGCGAACATGAACAACTTATTTTTTAATAAGCGAACATGAACAAGAAAATTCGTCCGTTTAGCGTCCGTGTTCGTTTATTTGTTCGGTTAAAATTAAATGAGCGAACATGAACAAGGCTCCGATCGTGTTCGTCCTGGTTGGTTCTGACCCTAATTCCAAGACAACCTTGGTTCCAATTAAGCGAATGATTTCTTGTTCTTCTGATTGATTGATACACTCAAATTATGAGTGTCTTGACGTTATATCGCCATATCGTTTTTACTTATTTTCACCTTGTAAAATTATGTATGTCAAAATACTAATAATTTAAATGTGTCAATCAATCGTGAAAGATGAAAATCACTTCCCTTCCAATTAACAAGCCAACTAGTTGGATAACCCATTTATTGTGAGTACTTTTGTCAAAGATGTACTATTTGTCAAAGAATAATAATTGTGTACCATTGAGTACACCATTTATCATTCGACGTACGGTACGTTGTTCAAGTGTCCTTAAAAACAATTGCATACTTCAATTTGAAATATAGTTGGGTTCATGGTACTTTCTAGTTACTTTGGTGCAAAGAGAGTTTTTGTTTTCTTCAAAGTTCAAACATATACGTATTTAGGTGTTCTAGTTACTGAACATAAGATGTGTACATGTATCTTATGTGTTATTTATTCACTGAACATAACATAAGATGTGTACATGTATCTTTGTGTATCTTGACTGCATATTGTTCACCAATAGGTGTTCTAGTTATTGTTCATATACTTGATCTACTATCAAAGACAGGCGCTCTCTTTACTGTGGAGTCGTTGCTCGCTGTTGTAACGTCCAAAATTCAAGATAAGCTTATTTGAATGGGTTGAAACAAAGCTTGTGTGAACAAACATGTAAAAGGTTGAAACAAAGCTTGTGTGAACAAACATGTAAACTACTCCATAGTACATATTACTTTATTACACTTGTGAAAATGAATACACATTAGAAGAGGCATTGATAATACAAGCGTTCGGTGGTTGATATGTTAAAGGTTGTCGATATGATAAAAGTTAATGTTGATGTGGGTGAAGTAACAGAAATGCATTTGATCACTATTACATTCAGTCATGGTTTTAAAAGACCACATTAGGGATGACAAGAGCACCTAAAATCATTATTCTGAGAAATCATTATGTACATGTACACTAAAACCCGCCCAAAACCCGACCCGTTATGAGTTTGAGAAACAACTTTAGAGACACACAAGCCAACGCCTAGTTAGTATAGACTAGTACACATGTTAGTAGAACTTGTCATTTAATGGTCAAAAACTAGAATAATGATTTTCACTAGTGACAGCTTATGAAAGCTATCATTTCAATTCAACTTTCCGGAAACAATACCATTATTGTTTTAACATCAACCAACTCACAATATATAAGTTTTACAAAGGTTAAAAAGTTTCTCACAATAAGGATTGCTCGACATCTGGACTTGGTCAAGATGTCACTTATTGGTGAACAATATGCAGTCAAGATACACAAACATAAACAATGTTCTGGTTGGCACACAAATCGAACAATAACGCAACGGTATCTTTCTTTGGCTAAACCTACTCCAATCTTAATAACAGATCAGATTTATGATGGCAAAATCCTAATCCAAATTCTGATGGACATGAGATTTTGCCTAGATACAAGTTGATAAAACCTCTGCATCACAAAACCTTTGATACAGTAGTAGACAAAATCATTTCACTGGTTAATGAAACATGTTGAAATGCAAAGTATTAAACAGAGCATGGGAAACTACACCACAAACCATCATCGTTGACCCTCCGCCATAAAAAGCAGCGATACTACCAGTACCACCACTAAGACATACAAACTACTCACACAACAAAACAACATTATAACAGCGGGTCGAAAACCATCGTCTAGGTAACACCCGCAGTTCGAATCAGACATAACAAGTCGATACATAGATCATAAGTGTAAAGCGGAAGTTTTCAAATGAAAAACAATAGTAATGTTATTCACATAATCTCTAGGGACTAGGATTCCATACAAAAGCACTGGACTTCAGGAATTACAAACCTATTCCATCATTGGGATTGATCCACCGGCTTGCAAGATTTCTTGCTCCAACTGATAAGATAAAATAAAAGGGTAAATTTCTATGTTCTATCAGCAGGAATGAAGATATTAGCATCATTATAAGCATGCATGTTGTAAATATCGGTCTTGGCGGCCGATATATCGAATATATCGCTGGCCAACCGATCGATATTTCGCTTATCGGTCAATTTATCGGTTTGGTCAAAAAAAATGTGATAAATCGGTCAAAATCGGTCAAACTAGGTCAAAAATCGGTCAAACTCGTATATTTTTTATTTTATTTTTATATAAATTGGTAAATACTTATGGACTTGCGGCTTTTATTTTTCAAGGATGTTAAACTTTTTAGTTTTTTGTGGTTATTGACTTATTTTGTTATGATATTGCTAATATTTATTTTTTAAATAAATTCTTTTATAATTTATGGTCTTATATCCATATCACCGTTTGGCGCTCCTACCGCATATTTACAACCATGTAAATTTGCCATCAAACAAAGGCAAAATGTATATTTCTATGTTTATGTAGTAGACTGAACAAGGCTTCCAGTTTGCTCCTAACATTAATGTATTCATGTTTCAATTGCTGCAGACACCTCAAGCACCTGCCACATGAGCCATTTACATTAAACAAGTGATTATTAGTGGTAAATAGGTTTAAATTCCAATTTGGAATGGGTTCGATTACACAAAAACCGGGTAATGTACTATTGAAAGGTAGGGTGTGCATAATCTGGGTCAATCTGAAAACCCACTGATCTAACAAAAACCGCACAATTTAGGGAGTCCAAGTTCGGGTGAAACCATATTTCTGTTCAGGTGGTTCCTTTGATTTCAACTTTGGGTACTCTCATTCAAGATCCACCTGAACTTCCAAATTAGAACCTCAGCTAAACCTTTAACTAGAATTTAATAGGCCTCTCAACCTTTTGAATAACATTTCTAAACATCCAAATACCCAAAATAATTATTATATAATTTTAACAAAGCGTGAGAATTTGATCAAAGCGAGAATTGAAAATGGCTGAAAATCAGTTAAAATCTGGAGAATTTGGTCAAAATATGTAATATAGTGCAAGAATTTAGTAATATCAGTGAAAAACAAGATGGGAACACAGTTCAATCTTTTCAAGATATTCAATATCCATATTCTAGAAGTACAAGAACTACCATATATCCAAAAGAAGCAGGTAAACAGATGAGGTTTTCCATGTTCAGGTTAGTCGGCAAAGGCAAGTCTTTGACTCAGATGTACGAGATGTAGGCCTAACTGAGGTATCCTCATGACCGTTTCCGACCCTTTCCTGGCTACCCAAATGTGTACCTAGTGAGGCTTGAACCCTAGACATCTTCTGAGGAGGTTTGGTGCCTTACACTAGGCCATTTGGTGATTGTTTGTATATTATATCAAAAGAATCGGTTATAAAAATATTCAGAGAAGTACTTGGCAATTTTGCAACTACAAGTTTGACTATCAAAATCATATGTGACTAACAGGTATAGAATGAGAAGTAATTGTGGATCACTGGCATCCTTAGATTAAAAGGTGCACAAAGTAGAAAACTATCATCTGCTTGAGATCATATGTATCTAAAAGACGACAAAAACTGGAATTTTCAAGACCAGAAAATTGCAGTCCACATATATAAGAACCATAACCATGGAGCTAGACTTTATGTCCTAACCTTTATATCCTAACAACGCTACTGCATCTTAGAGCACAAATGATATTGTCACATAATTCAATAAACCTTAGGGGTGAAAACCATTGAATAATAACCAAGTTTTATACTTGAACTAAATCTAAAAATCAAGAGTATTATCTTCAAATTTTGAGATCCAAAATGTCACGGGTACTACTGTATGTGTAACGTATTCCAGCGGTTTAATATAAAAACATGTATCTTATATACTCAGCAGATCATTAGATTGAGTGTCCAGAAGCACAAGCACTTTTGTGTCCATTACATAATCATTGCATCCACGGAACCCCACCCATTGCAACCTCTAACTGAACCAGGGGTAACCAATAGAAAATGGGCACCCTTATCACTATTATTGGATAGAAAGGCAAATTGCACAAATAATCTAAGTAGTTAAGGACCAAAATTTCGGTGTTTCGGTCAAGGACCGAAATTTGATATTTTCAAAATTTCGGTGGTATTTCGGTAATTTTAATATTATGCAATATCTATATCTATATAATAATTAATACTTAATACTTAATCAAAATACAAAATTTAAGCTTAAAAGTGTCAATATTTGATAGATTAGTGTTAATACTTGCAAAAATTAGTGTTTATTATGTTGTGTTTAAGTTTGGACAAATTTTTTTTTTAAATTTAAAAAAACCTGGAAAACCGGTATAGCACCGAAATTTGGACCAATTTCGGTGTGATTTTGGTAAATTTCACCGAAAATCTCGGGACCGAAATTTGGACCGAAATTCTGGACCGAAATACCACGGACCGAAAACCGAAATACCACTGGTATACCACCGAAATTGACTACATAGCAAATAATTGAACATACTCTACACACATTCCCACTTTACACACCTTTTAAAACAACCTAAAGTCTATATTTTAAGTTTTAATTGATTCAAGCATCAACTTGCCGTTTGAGACATTAACCAGTCGCTTAAAGAATATAAAACATTGTTGAATTCCACCACCTTGGTCTTCCCCTTTTACCTCAAGTCTCTAATCTTTAGTGCTTATTCCTCAACTCTTGCTCACTCATCCATGTCAAATATAAATGCATAATGCGGTGCTAAATCATATAGGTTAAACACTGATATCAAACTGGTTTACAAACGTTGATGCAATCCTGATTGGCACTGAAGGGGTTATAGGGTTTTGGCTTTTATTAGAAGTCTGGTTCCTATAATGAAGATGGCATTCATGATTTTTCTGTCTAGCTAAATAAGACATACCATGTGTCAATTTCATGTTATATTAGTAATAACTTCTGACCTCTGCTCTTCTTCGATGGTCTATCCGAATAAGAGTAGGGATCGAGTGGTCACAAATTCAGTTTTGGGCTCTTGAGCGGATTGGTAATCTGCCAAAAACCACCCCAAAAACTTCTTGTGTTAAGTTTTGCCAGACTTTAATCCCATTTACAAAAAAATTACCGTACATTATTTGACCAATTACATATTTCAGAGAAAAGTCAAAGATGCCTTTTAGCAACAATATAAAGAGTCTTATGAACTATTTTACGGAGTAAAACCTCTACCCAAAAAGAGTCTTATGAACCCAAACCAACATCGTTATTTTTGTACCTATAAGAATACGTAAACTGGTGAGCTAAATATACTGCAATTATCACGGACGGGCATAGTGCATATTGATTCCTATTTTGATAACTAGTATACTTGAACAGAAAGTTAATAATGTTATCCTATTCTCAAATTGTGGAGGTCCAAAACAAATTACACATAGAACCCAAAAGTTGATACAGTTTATCATTATATTTGGAAAATCTGAAAACATATGGGTTAATGAGAAACAGTTACTCACCCGTCAAGGTTTTTCTCCTCACAGCAGTTTCTGAAGAGAACACACACGCTCGTGACTCGTTGTGCCCTATACTGTTATAACAAAATACCAAACAGCACAAAAACTTTCAATTTTGTTTATTAAAATGGTAAACATTGCAATCTATATGGTAACAAACAAACAGGCTCATTTCATCAGCATACTGAAACTTTTGGTCCAAAAAGGTGTATTGATGAAAGCTGACAAATAGATCTGATTACACAGTGTAATACCTGGAACTGCTACCCTTAAACTGATGAACATGAGAATCAACCTGTTTATAGTCCACAATACTCTGTTGACTTTTTTGTCAGTTCAAAACAAAAGATTATGATAAGAAACTGCTAAGATACTTCAAGAAAAGAAATATGAACAGCACAAAATGAGCTTACAGAGCAGTGGCCAAATTATTCAGGAGCTTTTCAGAGTCTTCAAAGAAAGAGACACAACTTCAACCACGAAGTCCGGGTTGCTCTCATCTTGCAGCTTCTGAAGTTGTGTGAATTGATCATCGAGATATCCCTAACAACGCCCATAAATTTAAGTCAGAAATATCCATTAAGATATCAGATAACAATTCCCAGTATTCCAGATGAAACCCAAAAACATGAAAAAGATTCTAAGGTTTATGTAACATTTACTATCATTTTAAAAGAGTTTACAAACCTCATTATACAGAGATGTTGTGTACTCGATAAACTGTCTTTGCAATTGAGCGACAGCAGCCATGGCTTCTTACTTTTTTAAAGAACACCGTTTATTCTTTATCGTTCTTGATATGAAAGCTTATCTGCAATATTATCAATGCCATCAGTCATGCCATATATGCACTACATATACATAAACATGTGCATACATATAACATACTGAAGACATGATGATCTAAAGGTACAGATAGAGAAAAATAGCACTGACATAACAAATCTACATAACTATTGGTTTATGTAGATGCATATACATGCATACATATTTACATAAATACACATTTTTTACTTGAAATGTGAAGGTATGGACTTAATGATTGGAAAACTCTTATCAACTTACTAAAATGAGAGAGCAATAATACAGCTCATTTATCAGCTCCAAATAAATGCACATAAATACATGCATACATACACTTATATATATGTCGCATGTCCGTGGGACCGGTTGGTGAGGTGCCACCCGTGGCATTTACCCTTTTAACATTTATATTTGTATATATGAAAGGCAAGGAATTTTTTAAGTTCAGATGGGAATCAAGTGTTTTCAATGAAAAGAAATCCTCCTCTGCTATTATCGCTTAATAGGTCAGATCGATCGAATGGAATGAATGTGCAAGCTTAATGGCTGAGAAAACATCCATGTTAACTTACCTAGAAGAGCTGACGGAAAACAAGTCATTATTTGGTTTGTTTTAGATAAGTTTTCCCAAATAAGAATCTTTTGTTGCCAAAAGTGATGCAAGAACTTAGCTTTTCTACAATATCACATTCAATTCCCTAATATCATAATGCCACCATTGATTTATAGTGGGACACAAAACCACATTTAATGGCTTTCAGCATTTTTGAATTATTCTGTGATTCCAAACTGAAAGACTATTTGGTTTTTTATTCAAGTTATTGAGCCACTGGACGGATCTATTCTGTGATAATGTTAATAATCAGGCCAAAATCAAATCTTTAAAGCTACAAAAGCACATGGGATTGGTTTATGAAAAGAGGAAAGATCATACATCTTTGCAAAGTATATTTGCTTGATTTTTTTAATTAGCAGAAAATCAAATGCTGTACTTCCCACCTTCGAAGAATCAATTTAATTATTATTGAATAGGAGATGAGATATTACTGGGTCCCACACATATCAAGATAACAACCAAGAAATCAATCAAGCTTACAAGAAACTCATTTCATTTATTTTTCCTTTTAATTTCCATTACAAATTCCACATTATAAATCCTTTGATCAAATCGTTCCAAAAAAGATGAACTCTACTCAATTTTCAGTTCCAATATTGTACATAATACTTTTGACAAACAAAAGATTAAGGATTTGGTTACAAAGCTAACACACGTACCAAGTTAAAATTAAATTTTGAGAAACTATACTAGCTTAAAGTCAAAACTCAAAATAGCTTTGAAAGTCCATTAAACCGTGTCTAAAACTGAGAAAATCGATGGTTAAAGCTTCTACCACCCACTAATTGACAGGAAACACATGCAACACAGAAGACATCCTAAGCCAGAAATGAACATATAGTCATTTGAATTATGCTTTAAGCTACAAATACTGAAGCTTCTTGATTACAAAAAATTGGAAGAACACTACCTACAAGCCAATAGCCATACCGTGAACCCAATAAGATTTAAATCTAACTTATTGAATCATAAAAGTAACATCATTTCACATAATAGATAAATGAAATGATGTCCTCACAAGAGGTCTTAGGTTCGAACCTCACTAAGTAATCATCTTGAAGAAATGGTTTGGAAATAGTCATGGGGTTGCCGCGGTTAGGCCGCGTACACATGAGTCAAGGACTCACCCTCCACGGAAGGGAAAACCTCATTTGTTTAGCATTTCACCTTATAGATAAGTATCTAAACATAAAAATTCAAAGGGTAAAAGCTATAAATACTCTATGTACTTCCCATCAGATCTCATTAGGCTTCCTCTACAAAATATATTGTCATTTACATTAACATTGTTTAGGTCAACAGGTCGTTATTCAGAACTAAATCTATCATTCTCATATGAAAAGACTAAAATGCCTTTTATCTTCTTAACACCAGGGTTAATGCTGCCAGTTAGAAAACTTGAGGACTATTTTGTAACTACAGTAATACCAGTCATTTTACGGAATGTGTATGAGCGAAATCACTTCTATGGCCAAGCATATGTCTCATTTTATTTCTTTGTTACTTTAATAATCTCTTCAGTAAATCATATCCGGTCTCCTTCATGTAATTTCACGACCATTTTCATGTTTTCTGGCAACTCTCAAGATTAGAAATCAATAGCAACAACTAACTAATTTTAGTAATATGAAAAAAAATCTAATAGTTACATTAACGTGATTTTAATCAAATATATATGTAACCCACTTCGTTGGAAATACGGTATTGCAGGAATAAATTGAGGTTTTGTCAGAAAAACCGTTGCTTGCGAAATATACATTTGTGAAGATTGTTGTTTTGACAACTGATCACAAATCTTTATGACTAAGCTGCATTCTAGACTTGAAATTTAGTTAGTAACATTTGAAATATTTAATTTGGTTTGGTCTGGTCCGTGTGACTTATAAACCGAGTAATTTGAGATAGTCGTTAGTTATACAGGAGACAAAACTAGAAGAAGGTGGTGGGTACACTGTTATTTTATTTTGGATATGTGAGAGAAGGTGGCGGAACTTATGGTGTTTGGTCAGTTTAATAAAGATAGAAGATGACGATGTGAGAAATGACCAAAATACCCTTAACAAACCATTTCAGTTATGTATTATGAGAACTAATGAAGTAGAGAAAGTATAGTTATAATGGAAAGTACGAGTTATAAACTTATAATGGAAAGTAGATTAGTATTTATAGCTTTACCAAAATTCAAAACAATGGTTAAAACATAAGCACATAGCACTCTACAAAAGAGGATCTGGATAAAGCTCCAAACTTTATAAGAATACTCTACTAAGAAATCATTTCTACCAAAATTTACACCAACAGATCCACAATTTCAGCCAAAAAATACCAACTTTAACTAAAACAATATAAACCCACAACATAGAACAACCAAATTCAAATAATACAGTACAAAATAGCTTAAAAATATATAATCTATTGTAAAATATACATATTGAACTAAGTTCCCAGATGGCAAAAAGTTACTTAGATCATTTCTACCAAAATTTATCCTAAAGATCTAAGAGTTCAACAAAATACACAGCTTTCACTAAAACAAGATAAACCCACAAAACTAAACAACTAAATTCATACATCACAGTAAAATTAGCTCTAAAAGATAAGACTTTATAGTAAAATAAACACATTTAAGCAATACCCAGATGAGATAAAGTTCTTAACTTTAAAAAAATTAACTTTACTTAAAGATCTCAATTCCAACCAAAAAAAAACTTGCACAATAACAAGATAAACCCAGATCATAATACAGCTAAACTAGCACAGTAAAAATTAGCTCTGAAATATTATAGTCTATGGTAAAACATACAGTTTAAAGTAATACCCAAATGGGGAAAAGGGTAAAAAGAAAAGTTACCAAGATGGAATATTCCGGTGAAGTAGGGTGGTCAACGGTGGATGTAGTAGAAACAAGAAACAAAACAGGAGGACATAAAGGGTTATGTATTTATGTGTTTTGAGATATGTTTTGCTTCACCCAAAATAAATAAATTACGGAGTATTTTTTATGTGATTAAATTATGGGATGGCACGTTGTGAGACAAAAAGGATCTTGTACGGTTCAGATTCATTGAATTTGTGGTTTAAAGTTTTTGGGGTTTGGTGGGGGTGATCTTTCAATTATTTGCAACTTGTTTTGAATTCTTTTGTATTTATGGATGGATTTTGGTGTGAAGTAGTAAATGGTGAAAGTAATAAATGGAGACGGAATGAACTTCTTTAAAGTTGGTTTTGTATGTTTGGTTTGGTCGAAAGTTAATAAATAAGGTGAAGTGAAGTAACGTGGGCCGTTTATATAAAATTATAAAAAGTGTTAACGCAAATGTTAGTTAATAAAATATTATAAAAATTAATGCTAGTGATAAATTTTATTAATTTATTGAAAAATGTTATAGGAGAGTAAATAAATGTGAGACTTTGTCAGTGTGGAATGAAAATTTAGCGTCAACGATTAACGATATGCGATAATGTTGTAAGTGTTTCGTATAACGTTGAAATAAAATGTGAAAATATCGAAATGTAATTAAGTGTTTTAAGAACGCTCAAACGGTTGTAGCGTCGATAATTATTCAAGCAAAATTAACGCGTGTAATAAAAAAACATATAAAAACATTTAGTGAAATTCTATGACTCGTTAAATTCACGATGATTAAATTGAAAACTATGATTATAAGCGGACATATAACACATATAGTCATGGTTAATTAAGAATAATATATGCGTCTGAGAATCTTTTAGATGAATTTAGCATAACAAGTAATAAAGACATCGGATAAATGTAAAAGAAAATGAATAAATATATAGACATTAACAACAAACAATAGTCTACAACATTAAGCATTAAAAAATGAGAAAATAATTAATCCGTAATCATTATTAATGCGAATGATGTATACTAAAAAGATAATAAAAGTTTTATAATTTGTATTTTTAGCACAATATCCACATGATATGTATTTGATTTGACCATAACCATTAACGATATATTCGGTTTTTGTTCTATCACCCGTGACATTCACGGAATGAACTTTGAAACGGTGATAAAAATATAATATAATAATTGATATCGAAAACTAATGTCAAATGAGGCTAAAAAGGCAATTTGTGCGCACTTTCCTTAAACTAATGTCAAATGTGCATTTGAAATACGGTAAGCTTTTGTTATGTCACATATACAAAAATTGGGAATTGTCTAAAAAGGTAACACATGTGAATAAAATAGATGTAAAAATATATGTGTAGCTTACCAATCAGTCAAGTAGTGTTTTGTGAACTTCAAATGTGAAAATCATTTTTATAGGTTGTGGTTTAAACTTTAAATAGTGTGAATTAATACTTGTAATTTATTATGCTTTATAATATGGCATTTTTTTGTTCTACTTTGATATAGTAGACATGTGACCATTTTTTTATGTTAAATTTGGTCTTAGAACTTTCTTGTCATTGTTCAAAAATCAAAACATCACCTGATCTTTAACTTTATTTTTAAAATATTAAACAATGATACTTGTGCCTCTTATATTATGTGAGTGTGATATTGTATCACACAAAATGATATTGTCGCGATTACCGATTTTTATCGTTCTCAAACTCTACATTCATCATACTAGTCATGCATGGGTTTCGTTTTAAATTAAACGTAATTTCGTATTAAATAAGCGTTATCGCGTAATATATTATTTTGAACATTTGATCCGTTACTTGAAATCTATCACAATATATTTTATACTCATATTAAGTTTATAAAAATATTATTATTAATTCTTAGGTGTTTTAAATTTATTTAGCATATAAATTGTTATGTTTATATAAATTAAAGCGGTTTTCTTAAATTCAATCAGATAAATATTTATTCACTCAAATCTTTCAAAATGTATTTTATAATTTTTATAGACTCAATATATTTTATCTTGACCCGTGAAAATTTATTTTATCTAACGCTACCTTAAATATTCAAATGGATTTTAATTTACCACAAGTCTTGAAGTAACTTACACTTAATTATACTTATACAATTTTTTAAAAAAAAATAATGAAAGTAAATGAATGCACCTCCTTGTCGACACAAGGAGGGTGATTCATCATTTTGGCAAAATATCTTTCACTTAAACATATATTAAACTTCAAAACAAAAACATACAAGTAAATATCACAAGGTGTGAAATTTTGGTTCTCTCTTTTCTGTCTTCCAAAACCGGCAACACCATAGGGATCAAGAGGATCATCTCAATTTTTCAAGACAAGATTTTATACACACTAGTATCATTTGTTGCATAGGTTTTGTAATACAAACCTCAAGTGATTAGGAAAACCCTTTTGTCCTTAAACCTCATCAAGTATTCTTGTAAGCATCTCATGTTTATTTTTCATCTTTCATATTCATTTCATATTCATTCATCATATTTGAGCAAAAATGCAATTCATATGATGTTGTACCACTTATTCATTGATTTTCAAGAGTTATGAATATATAAAGTCATCCTATAATTATTCCTTGTTATATATTAGTTTTGGTGATGTCTAGGAAACCATGACACCCTAAGAAGGTGTATGGTAGGATTAGAATAGCTCGGAGTTGTTTGAATGGGTTAGAATAGGTTTGGCGAGAAAAACTCATTTCGACACATTTTAAATAGATCTCATCCATAATTTTAATTCTGGGAAAATCCAAGCAGTAGGTAAATATTTTTGGGCTAGATATTTAGAAAATACACTTTAAAGCAAAAACGTGGTAGCTTGAGCGGATTAAAGCAGACTATAACGAAGAAGTTATGAATTTTTCAAGTTTGACGAGGAAAACTATTAATTTCGAAATTTGGCATGAAAATGTCACTCTTCTGAGTCAAAATGAGTCTTAAGCTTTATAAATTGTCGATTTATCAAAAATATATTAGTATACTTTGACACGAATCTAAGGATGTAAAACGTAGAAAAGCGGACTTGTAACGATTAAATTACACAAGATAAACCAAGTTCAGTAACTTTATTCTATTAGCAAAATTAATATATTCTCTATTAAAAACATACTACTGCAACTAAGGACCATGTTGGCGGACGTTTTTAACAATGATGTAGAACTTTTATAACGTGATGTCTTCTAGTAAAAGTAATTTACGCCTAGCATATTTTCAAAATGTTAAACCGTTTGGTGAGCGGAGTTATAACGAATAACATATAGTCACTCAAACTTGGCCGAAAACCATCCTTTAAACTATACTTTTGGGCTAAAGTACCATACTTAACCTATATTTTTCTTTGTGATCGAGACCTCTAGGATGTAAACTTAAACACTAAAACTTTGAGATAATAACACAAGTTTTCCAAAACTGTTGAGTTCATTTCCTAACACTCGGTGTGCACCATTTTGCGACTATCATAGGAGGTTGTTTCAACATAACTACAAGTAGAGTATTTTTATATACGACGAGATGTCATAAACATATATTTTGACGATAAACATTATTTCCAAAGCGTACAAGTGGTACGGATATCATATGGAGTTGCATGCACGACATTGTATCACGCATTCACGACAACATATCATAACTCAGTCATAACATTCATTTTAGGTCGCGGATAGTTTAGAGCCTCATTTTAGTGCACTTCATTTTGTTAGCATATCAATCATACCGGTGAGTTCATACCCGCTTTAATTCAATTAAATTCCTATAAACTATTTGGGGCGAGATATATGCTTATTTATCAAACATTTAAACTCTTTTTCCAAACAACATTACCTATACTTTAGACTTTATTCGTTATATACTTGATTGGGTTATACTTGATTTCATATGCATATTTGGAACAAACATACAAAATTAGTGGCTCAAATTAAGTTGTTGGAAGGCTATTAATTTACAAACATACAAAATTAGTGGCTCAAATTAAGTTGTTGGAAGGCTATTAATTTACAAACATCCCGATATTTATATGTTGGAAGGTCATTTTATGGATACGACCCAGCGTGGCGTTGGA
Organism: Chrysanthemum lavandulifolium; assembly: GCA_022545495.1. Classification (NCBI taxonomy): domain Eukaryota; kingdom Viridiplantae; phylum Streptophyta; class Magnoliopsida; order Asterales; family Asteraceae; genus Chrysanthemum; species Chrysanthemum lavandulifolium. Next base: position 160,869,763 of record CM040241.1, read on the forward strand.
GGAACATCAACACGAGTTGTTGGAAGACCCTTGTGGTGACATTTATATTTTGACTACCTTAATGCGCATATTCATGATTGTCATTCTATTTTAGGCAATGGGTTGTGAACACACAGTTGCAAGTTTTGTATGGGCGGAACTTGGGCCGGGTGGATTCTGATGCCTTTGTTGTGTGAACATTCTCAAAGTATTTGAGATCATTTTATTACAAACTTATGATCTCACTGACCTTTGTGTTGACACTTTTTAGCATATTTATCTCGGGTTATAAAGGCGATAGCATTTCATGGAGCTTTGGGTCTCATGGCATACATTGGAGTCTAGTGTTTTTATCTATTACCATTCGACATGTTTTGTAAACCTTTATGTATTATCAAACTTTGGGATCTCATGTGTTGTAAACTTTAACGTATTTAATCGAATGGTAAACTCTTTAAAACGTCTCATTATAGAGGTCGTTTTCTTTATCCATACTTTGTGCTATGACGTCATACCCCAATGACACTATCGTTCCGCTGCGATATTTTGGGGGTGTGACAGATATATCTTTGAAACCTTTGGACACTTGAGACATGTGCCACATGACAACATTTTTTTAGCGAAATTGGTTTGCACACTTTCAAAATTGATTGAGACACTCTATTTATGAATTAAATACTTGTAGGATATTAACATTTCACTTTAACTATTTGTACATTGGAGTGTGCTTATAACATTTTGAAGTGTGTAAATCATTTTCTTCTTTTTAACGGTTTGGTGTCTACCATTTACAATAACATTTTAATATCCTCCTTTCTCCTTAACATTGTATCATAGCAACATTTTGCCTCACATTACTACTTGGTCTTCTAAGCGTACCCAAAAGACAAAGATCAATTTAATACCATGCTTAATATATTGTTTATCTGTGTACATGATATTGACCATATACATAGAAACAAATTAACAAAATCCGAAATCACTTGATTAAACCTCAATTCAGTGACAATGCATACACTTTGAGTTGCACTCTTCAAATATGATGCAAGTCTTGTAAGATATTGGTTATCATAAACACACTAGAACACAATTTATGGATCGAATATGGATGAAGTTTAGAGAGAGAAAGTAGAGAGAAATGGGAACTTCTAGTGAGAGAAAGTGTAAGTAATATTATGAGCTCCACCCTCTACCTTGGGAGGTGGGGGTATTTATAGTTTTACAAATACATACCTACGAGAACATGGATCGGTTATCTGGTGGGTGAAGACCGTTCGTCCTCCACGGTGTTGCTTAACTAACTACTTCTAATAACTAAGCGTCTAAGACTATGAGCTTTCTAATGCTAAGGATACTCGGGGTGACCGAGTCTTTAACTTACGGATTTTCTAAATCCTAAAATCTCCCCAGGGATGTCACTCATTTACATATAGATAATACATTTTGAATTCTAGCATTCTATTGCACGTTATTTGTTTTGTAGCTCGTAGTCTTTGATTCTTCAAAGCCCGCATACTTTGTACTTCCAGTGGAGGTCATTGAATGTTCCAGGACTCGGTGATCTTTGAGGTTTCTTTGAGATCATCAGCCACAGTCAATCTCTGGGTCATCCTTTGTTGTATCGCCTCCATGTGATATTGTGACTTTTGGACTGACATGCTCACACTTTGTTGGATCATGATATTTGCATCAGAGTTGCGGAAGCATTGCTTTAGGTCTTTAGATTATCATGATTTCTTTAAACGTGAGAGTGAGGTGTGAGCATGTGGTTATGGATTGACTTCTCAATTTCGATCGGATCTGACCGTCGGATGTTCACGCAAACAACGATTAGCAATAAAACACACGAAAGTGTCTTTGTCACTTTCGTTGAATAGGGTTGCAAGAACCACGGTTCCCCGTTGATTAGTATAAAATATTGCCTGTGATCAGATAGACTTCGTAAGAATCTCCTTGACAGGGTTTCGCAGCTTGATATAGCCGTTCTCAAACCGGAGCGTCCCAAAGTAGACAATACGGAGTGAGTGAACCAGCGATTTGAGATTCACTGATTGATAAGAAATTGATTTAAAAAACAATCGCGTATTGCTAAAGAGAGAGTTTTTACAAGACGACGAAAGTTTTATGAAAAAAATCAAGTTTAAATCGTAAATACTATTGTTTGAAAAATTAATGTGCAGTCGATGTGCTAGAAAAATAATTGTAGAGCACATCGAAAGGTTTTCCAAAAGTATCCGACAATCCATTTCCTGGAACAACGTTGATTCAAGAGTGAATCGCCCCATCGTTGTTTTCCATTTGTCACAAGTTTGATCCATGAAGGATCTCACATGTCACCCACCAAGAGCTTGTTTGATGTTGGCTCTAGAAGGATATCCATCTTTATTGTGAATATTTTACATATCACTCGGATGTTCTGGCAATACCACGAGGATAATGCGTAGGACTCTCAATATATATGTTCTCACTTTCCACATTGTGTGAAACAACAAGTCTTCATGAATTGTGTGTCCAATGAGATTTATTGATGGTCTCTTAGCTCTAGACTCTGTGGAAAACTAGAATGGGGGGGGTGAATAGTTTTACCAATTAAAACTTCGTTTTAAAACATTTAGATCAACTTATGTCAATCTATTTAGATGTGTATATTGGGCGTTGATAAATAGATATATAAAGTGTAATGAAAGATAAAGTAAGAAGCACATAACCACGACCACGGTATTTATAGTGGTTCGGCTACAAGGACACCTTCCTTGCCTACTCCACTCCCGAAGTCACTACTCGAGTTCGTAATCACTATCGACACCAACTCCTTATGGCGGAGAAGCTTTCTATGTCGCCTACTCTTTTTCGATTACTAGGCTAACCGCGGGTTCTTTCACCAAGGTGAACCACACCTAACACAACGTCGCCTACCCTTTGTCCGGTACTAGGCTAAGTGCAGGGTTCCATTACAATGGAGGAACTACTACCCGACACTCTGACACACCTAATCCCCGAAGGAGACACACCTTATTACAACACCGGCAAGGATATCAACATCCTTGGAAACAAGCTATCGATATTTGTATAACGATGCCTCATCGATTATCGACCTTGGCATCGCCATTAATGCCAATCGATTTGACTCCTAGGCATCTTTCACTAATACCCTTGACACGAACGTTTGGCACCCTTCACTAATGCCTTCGTCTTGACTCCTTTAGCATTCTCCACCAATGCTTTTGACATGGACGTTAAGCACCTTTCACTAATGCTTTCGTCTAGACTCTTTCGGCATCCTTCACTAATGCCTTCGACACAACACTTCTATAGAGGAAGAAAGAACTATCAACAAGAGAACCTCGGTGGTCTTGATGATGACGAAGCATGGCAACTCATGGTTTGAGCTTGCTCGACTTCAAAAGTGGTGATATAGCCTTTAAGAGGAACCTAGAGAATCACGCAAAACAAAGACAAACTACATAGAAAGATCCCTTGGATCGGTGGTTAGAAAGTTACAATACTTGGGAAAAGTATGTGTGAGAGTGGCAAGCCAAAAGGAAGAAATGGCTCACTATTTATGGAGGAGAAACACTTCATCGTTCTCACGGATCCCACCCTCGAGGATCCGTCTAGTGTAATGCTAGGGATCCGTGGGGACTCCTCTTTGCCCATGGGTATTTTGGTTGTGGGTCATGGGTTGATCCATGGGTATTTCTTTAGATACAATGTACCTAATGGGTGCAATGCATCTAGTCAAATGGGTATGGGTTAATACCATGGGTTATGAATATGTTTCATGGGTTGTAGTTTTTACCCGTTATAATACATACTAGTTATGTATATATTTGCCCAATATGTGAATACTAGTTGTTGTACATATGTATTACTAAATCATAAAATCACTTATACTTGTTTTAGTGTTTTATGTGAAAACATAAGTCACGTTAGAAAACTATTGGCTCAAACCATTTCGTATTTTATTTGTTTCGTTAAAATGATTTTCGTTTGTTATCGACAAAACATTAGAAGATCGTAAAATATAAATAAACGTTTTCGGCTTATTTGTATTATGAGACTCAATAGTGCATTTGGTTTCCTAGCGAAGACTAGGGAGAGGGTCTCCTTTTCAATATCAACAATCTCTAAGAGAAAGTCGATAGATTATGTGGGTTCCCAGTGAGAATAAAACAAGTCCTTTTAAGAGAACTTGACGTTGGGAAGTTTAGTGCGGTCGTCCTTTGGGTCTATGGCGTCTTGTCTTCAATACCAGCGTTAACTTAGTAACCACCGGTAGCATATGTATTGAACACGGTTTTACCCTAAGGTTGAATTATTGGAGGGCTATTTCTTTCACCATTTCACTTTTCATTTCTTTTCATTCTTGAACCCTTCGGTTTACAAGATTTCATTACTAGAACCTTGTTG
>CM040241.1:160879151-160901609 GCA_022545495.1 Chrysanthemum lavandulifolium
TAAAACATTCGGATCTAAAACATTTTGCTAAAACCATTTAATACCACGGATCTTGTAAAGCTGCACATATTCCAATTGAAAATATAGGCAACATTCACTCCAAAAACATGGATTGTCAATACAGCCCAATATAGGAAGAATGAAATGTGTAAAAGTGACCTTTCTTTGTGTTAATTTACACCAATGGAGCATTACCGTGAATAACTTCACCATAAGAATATTTAAAAAGAATATATCATGTAAACGTCATCCCGGTTTACAAACATCATCGGCCTCGTTTCAATATCTCACCTACAAACAAATAAAAAAACCACAAAAATGAACCAATAATAAATTATGTTTTTGGAGCTAAAAATACAACAGATCCAACAAAATTTAGCATTAAAGATGGTGGTGGTAAAATCCACCGTGATAAGGTGGTTATGGTTGTGATGAAGTACCGAAACAGCTGCAACCACTGGTCTTAGTCTTAAAAATTTCATAAAATTTCACTACTTCACATATAAAAAAAAATCACTTCTTCATATACTTGAAAGAAACCTCATGTCCAAATAAAAGAAATAGCAAATTTATAAACACAAAATCCATACTAACAACAAAATATATATATTAACAAATCTATACAAACAACACCTCTTAAGACACTAATAACATCTCCGGTAGTGTCAAAAGAAGAGAATGGTGAACTTTCCGTCATGATGGTGGTGACAGCGATTTTGATTCGGTGGTTTTACGATTACAGATGATTCGATGGCAATGATTCGATGGGAGTATGTTTTAGTAGTGAAGAAAATAAAAAGGAAAATATTATAACATATCTAAAAGTAAAACCCTCAAAACATGTTAAAACATATAGATCTATAAAAACTTTAAATATTTTAAAGAAAAAAAACAAAAATCAAAATATAGAGTTGGTGATTCGGTTATGATGGTTTGGTGGGTTATCATTTCTTGGTCGTCACAGTGGAGAAGGTGGGTCGTCTAATAGTGGTCGGCTAGTGGTAGGTGAGGCGTGTGTGAATATTTTGTGAAGAAGATGAATGGGATGAAAGTAGATATGGAGTGATGATGTTATTGTTTTGAGAGAATAATATAGTGTGTGTGTTTTTTTAATGAGATGAGGGTTGTTTATGTAGTTATTATGTGTAGTTAGGTTTGTGTTTTGTTTTGTTTTTTAAGGTTTGGATTTTGGTTTGGTGTGTACAAAATTTAGATTGGATTTAAGTGTGGTTGGTGAATCTTAATTCTTAGGTTAGGGAACCGGGATGGGGATATTGCTTTTTATAAAGGTTATATATATATATATATATATATATATATATATATATATATATATATATATATATATATATATATATATATAGGGAGGATTAACGTGAGATCAAACTTAAAGTTGTAAAAATAAGATCAATTCAAAAAACCACTAAAACATTTATAAATAACAATTTTAGCAATAATACATATAAAACCACTAAAACATTTACAAAAAACCACTAAAACATTTATATATATATATATACTAGTGGTTGAGAAGCCCTTGATGGGCGAGCATATCTATAATTATCGTTGACATAATTTGCTATAGCGAAAGAAGAAGGTGTCGTAAAAGTTTTTCATAAAATTATATAACATGTCTAAAAGTAAAATGTAAAATCTTTGATTATACTTATTCTTGGCATATTTTACTATAGCGAAGAAGGTGGTAAAAATGGTAGGAAAGTGTACATGTTGAAAGAAAGATTCGTACATACGAATAGCAAGATAAAACGAAAAGAAATATCGTTTATCGAATATGAGAGAAAATATAAATCTTGACAACATTCGTGTTTACAAACTTATTTACATGAATGTTGCATTTGCTAAATCATAGATGGGCCCAGGATGTCGATTGACACCTTCATTCGAACCACATCAGCCGGCGCATTTCATTGAAGCGCTTGACTTTGACCCGTTACTACAACATTTATAACTTCGGTTAGACAACATAATAGAATATATTATAAGTTAGACACCATGGACTCATTAATAAGACCAAAGACAAATAAAGTATACAAATTTACGATTTTACTCCAATTAGTGAGAAAGTATCAAGTTATTATACATCTTAATTTAGTGGTATGTATAAGCAAATAAATTAACGAATTAAAATTTAAACAATCAACTAACACAATAATGAATAGGTACTTGCATCTGCACGTTCCTCATCTTTAATATATGAGTTCTCTTGAGCCATGTAATTCCATGAAGAGATTCTTTTGGATACATTGAACCAAATTGGCTAAGTGACTATATTTGCATCAACCTAGTCAGTAACAATATACTTTTCATTATATAACAACACTTGTGTGGGAGGGTAAATCCTTATGTAATTTCATCAATAAGTTGAGAATCCTCAAGTCATCCACAAAATAAAAGTTTTTCTCTAATGGAAAAAAGGTTTTCAAGCCACCTTGAAGGTAGTAAAACTATGGATTTCTTAAAGCCCTTCTCTAGTTCTTCGGCGTCAAGATTCTTTCCTATAAACACAATCTTGTTTACTCTTGGTTCATCAGGGTTCCACGGCCGATCTGGCGAGCCTTGAAATATGTCATGTACTCCCTGATCAAAAGACACATATGAATCGTATTAGAATCAGCATGCTTGTAGCACAACTCATTAAAGTGTAACCTTGCAGGAAAAAATAATCAGTTAAACAAAATAGTTCAGTGAATAAAAGTATACGAATGGTGTTTGTGGATGACTTAAATAAAAAAAAGTCCACCAGAAAACCAAGTTTATGGACTTAAATAATTTGTTAAATTTAGATGGTACAGAATATAATCACCTGAAAGACAAATATCTCATCCATCCCGTCGATAGATAGAAGCCCCTTCATGCGATATATATCCTCACTTCTATCCATTAATAATGTGCCAAGCGGAGTTGCTTTGCATTACAAAGCATGTTGTCGATGAATCCGTGTAAAGAGACTTGGACACCATTATACAATAAAGAGTCTGCAATTAATATAGTCGCATCACCAACCTTTTCAAGATCCGGGGTCCGCCGTAAACTATGTTGGTGAAGAAACTCAAGTGTCATGAGTGTGATCATGATCATCTGAAGAAACCAAAATCAACTTATTTTTATTGAAGCGAAACAAAGGACAACTATTAAAGATGCTTGTTGGAAAGCAAAAGCGACCGGACGCCATTCCGCGATTGGAGCGATATAAAGAGTTAAGAATGGTATAGCAAATATAGAAGCAATGACTCGTGGCGTTACGAATAGTCACGGGGACTATGCCCAAACCGTAAAGTGTGACCCGTATGTGACTATGAAATAAGAAAGTATAAATAATTAAATGAGGTCATCTTTTGCTATCTTTTCTCATAAAGTATATATAGAAATATGGACAACAAAGTGATTACGATGACATAACAACCGGTTTGAAAATCTCTAAAGTGTATTACTTGAACCTCTAAACCAAATCATTCAAAGGTCGATTAAAATTGGATTACTATTTTGAGCCTTTGTATAAAAGTTTATCCGTTTTAACATGTTAAGCGCTATGATTTTAACATTCAAGGTTACTTTGTGTAATCCCACGGATTGACATGTAGTGGATCTCCCATGGTTATAAATAAGAGATGCAAAATATAGACGGATCTTTTGTTTCTTTCATTGGCATCGAATGTATGACTGATACTACTATATTTAACAACTAACACATATGAATACTCCATTAAGCGGATGTCATAGAATGTTACCCTATGTATCCATTGTAGTCATTAAAGCTAAGAATCACCGGTGGTGAGTTGGCTTAGGCGAGACAAAAAAATACATACACGTCAAACTTGGTTCTTTGTGTTAATGAAGACTAACAATCACAAAATATGGGATCTGTTTAAAAACTTGAAGCAAAATCAGTAAACATGAAGAATTAACCATCATAAAACTATAGTTTCTTTACGAAGTGGTCATATAGAGTATTACTATAGAGCAGTTTCCAAGACAACTTCAAGTAGTTAGGCTCTACTCTTATTACAAACACAAAACGTAACATGATTCAATCTTGTTCTTCTTTAACAGACTCAATAACTGAAGTTGTTGCTCTGCAAATCCTAATTGGTGAAGAATCACAGAAATCATGTCTTCTAAATGGATATATGGGTTGTGATTCTAATGGATGTGGAGGATCTAGATACCAGTGGAATGGACACGGCTTGAGTGATGATAGGTATGTTCAGGGCTTCAGGCACCGTATGATGTGGAGAGATTGGAAATAAGCGAAGTGGCGAGGGAATAGCAGTTGCCAATTAGGTGTACTAAGGAATTCTAAAACTAAGAATGGAAAAATAAGCACTATAACATCTAATAAGCATTAAATAAGCTAAAGCATGATCTACCTAATCTAAATCATACTAATGAACAAAGAAAATCCTAAATAAGCTAAAGGGAAAACCAAATAAGCACAAAAAACTTACTTATTCTTTGTGATGGGATTCGAGGCTAAAACATTGAGGCACTTTTGAGCTTATTTTGAATAAGCTAGAGTAGGAAACAGCCTCTGAGTTTCTGGCTACTTGGATTCCATACAGCTAGCTGTCTTTTGCCCCGATATCGCCATAAGATAAAATTTGACTTATAACAAAAGGCAACAGATGGAGTTAGGGGCAGTTTGTCTTGAGCACATAACGAGAAAGTTGACCAAACGATCACTTCCACCCCTAGCGAGACTTAGTAAACAATTTTTGAATTTTTCCTTTTGACATAAGTTAAACCAACCATTAAACTTTCTATTTTTATTTTAAATTTTTTTAGCACAACTAAAACTTGACTAAACTGTTTCATCAAAACATGACAGAAACCATTTTTTTTAAAACAAAGACAAATTTAAAACCTATTGAACTCTTGTAGAAAACTTTCCAACTTAAAGAACTTGTTTTGGATACTCAAATATTGGTTAACTTCACTGGTCAAAGTGGGTAAAAACCACTTTGACCCATTTAAAAAGCTTAAACCAAACACTCCTTTTAATTTCATTGAAAGATTTACGCACCATCAAAAGAGCCGTAAGCTTGAACTAAATTGAACACTTCGCCGTCGAATTTAATATATACCTTATTAAGTAGTGCTTTTAAGTGTTTGGCTAAAAAAATCTATATGCATATCTGCTTCTTTTTAAACCAATATAATCATTTTCCAATGAAAATGTTGTTTAGTTGATATAACAAAATCATACCATTTCGTCACAATTCATGTTTATTTTCTTTTTTAGGGAGAATGAGCTGTTTAAAATAAGCATGTTAAAGTGCTTATTATGACCACAAATAAACTGTAATCAAGTGCATGTTAATAACTCCTCGAAGCCTAAAGATTTATGAATACTTGGTCACTAAATGCATATATAATTGTAGGATTACCAAAAATAATAAGATCATTGTGATGCAAAAGATACCATTTAAGTACAGGTAGCTCTCGCTTTGCCCTCTTCACATCGACCGCGTTGAGTATCAAAGCACTCTTCACTCTTGTCTCGGACTACGGTTGGTTCATTTGTACCTTTCCTTTGCCACTTGTAGGATTGGAGTCTTTACAAACACTCACAAATTCAGCTGAGGTACATAAAAAGATAAAGTCATAATGTAAAGCTGTATATATTTTAGTACATGACAAATCGACAATTAAAAATTAAGGATGAATACTTACAATGGAATCAAATAACTTATTATGTTATTATGTTAGTCTATGGTAACATAATAACTTATTATTATGTTAGTCTATGGTAAGATTTGGAATATCATAGGTGTCTAAACACATTATGAGTAAGCGTTAGTTGCCTCGATGCTGAGTGACATACCTTATTCCTCGAGTTTCAATCCGCCGTTAAGAAACTTACATCATATTGCTTCCTCTTTAGCAATCATAACTTCTAAAGCTTTCACGACTTCCCGTATCACCACCTACAACATGTAATCATTAGCCCCAGTTTAACTCCTCTAAGTCACTAACTAAGAGTGAAAAAATTATGTCTAAACCGTAGACATTACATGTATCTTTGACCTTTGTTTTCTTGCTTGAGTTTGGCTACTCAAGCAGTGATCTCCAAGTAAAAGTAGTCGCCTTTTTGAAACTCCTCCCATTTCTGCTCACTTGTAGGGGTCCGGACCCTACAAAGGGGAAGGATTCGACTGAACATCTCAGCTATTGGTGGGAATTTCTCCCACATTCGATCCCCAATCCTTGTTCACCGCGGCTGATCACATTGCCTCCGCGGTAATTATTGCATCTTCCAGTATCTTGGCATCAATAAATACATTAAGATCCATTACCAAGAATCTGCGAATTCCGTTATATATCGATATTGAACTTTCTATATAGGAAAAAGACTAACATAACTTATAACCAAAATATCACATAAAAATAGATTAGGGTAGTAATTTTGTTTGGCCATCTTAAGCGGGCCTTGTGACCCTTCTCTGCATACTGTCAAAAGAGCCGTAAGCGAACTAAATTGAACACTCACAAATCAATTTAATATATACTCTTATTCGTGGCGCTACGTGCCAACGACATCCCTTTCTTAAAAAACTAAAAAACAAACACATGTTCCTAAAAATATAATTTAACATGTTACATATAAATATAAATATGTTTACCTGTTGAGATGTTCGGCCTAATATGTTATCAGGCTAAGAGTCAACTATCTTCTGTCCACATGTTCGGCACCTGTTGAAGTACCATGGCTTTTTGGTGTCGATTTTGAAGATGGTGGCCACGACTGTAAATCTAACATTATGTATAGAGAATAAATTATTTAGCTTCTAGATGTTTTCGTATATTCTTTGCTAAATATATTTTGCATACTATACAGTTACGGGGTTCTCTTGTAGTAACTTTGTTCACTGTTACTCGGCTTCCTGTTCTTTCTTGGCTACCATTACAACTATCATCATACTTTTTCTCTTTAAATAATGATCCCACGTGTATTTTAGTTACTAATGATTAACAAATAAGAATAAGTAAGTAATGATTAACAAATAATTTAGCCAAAACAATTAAAACATCATATATCGGTTTATATCTGACGGTTTGATTCAAACTTTCCTTGACTACTCAATAGAAGCAAACACGATCATCATAAGCAACTCTCATAGATCTTGGTAGTAGAGAGGCGGTGGTAGCTGGAAATCTGTATAAGAGATACAAATTGGAATTTAGAAACATTCTTTTGTGTAATAAAGGTTTTTGGTCTCATTTCATTGATTAAGTTATGCTACATGCTGGACCTACTTTGTAAGTATATATTTAAGAAGACGATACATACATAGTGGGACACACACGCTCAAGCTTCATCTACGCTGTGTTTCTAAAAGTCTAATGCACCCGTCAATTGGGAGGCCTATACTATTATCGATTCATTGCATTGTATATTTCTATCATCAGATATTCAACTTTAATGTAGCAGAACAAGATTAATAAAGACATACCTTGAACCACTATAACTCTCGTTGCATAAGTAGAGATGTTCCAGTAGTATAGATCTCATTTTCACCATAGTCAACACATACAGTCATAGGTTCAAGATGAAAGCAAGGTTTTCAAAGTGACTCACATTTTTCTTTCCAATAGCTTTTTTGACTGTGACAGGATTGACCTTAGCGCTTCTGGCAAAGTTATGAATGAAGGATACTTCTTGGATGACATCAAGATTTCTTGCTCTGCTCGACCCGTTGGTGTGGAGTTGACCTTAAGCGCTTACGGAAAAGTTTTGGATCTTTGTAGGCATGGTTGCAGAAAATAAGAGAGTTTGTCTTTGTGCTTTGAAGTGATCGAATACTTCTCTGATGTTAATCACGTACATCGAGTTCATCTCGGCAGGGCAACCACAGCGACTGCGGATGAAGGACCACTGTATTAAAACAAACAAAACATAAACTGATGTTTTTTAAAAACCTTAAGAAAACTACATATAGTTGATTGTGGAAATGAGATAACAAATAAAAAAAAAACTTATAAAAAACTACACGTAGTTGTACACTTGTACATATGAAAAAACTACGAAGGACTTTTGAAATATCTCATCGTTCAGGTATTTATAATTCATGATGATTATAATTATTTAAAAGCGATGGAAGCTTTATGGATTCATCTTTGCATGCACATGAATTTATTAGCATGCACAGAACCTCACGGTTGGTTAAGCTTCGAATAATAGTTTTAAATAGATAATTACTACTTGGTAGCTACGATTATGTTTGGCACATGGGGAAAAAAAGTGTAACAAATTTTGGTAGATACATGCGTGATAGCAAGACACCAAACTTAGCAACACAGGAAAATAATGTACACATGGTGAGATTACAATTTACATCGGTGTTAAGTGAACATAGAATATGTGCGATTCTTTGGAATGATAACATGAGATTTGCTTCTATATTAATAGCGACAGGACTTTGTTTAGGAAAGGAGCAGCATGAGGTTGTTCTCGACCGGTCTTCACGGTCCTAAAGCGAGCTCGGTTGTTTGTTGCATGAATGGAAGATCAAATCTCGGGTTTAAATTCCATTTGTGGTGATCACGATTTCGTGGGCGAGTTTTTTGCCAAAATCATACTCAAAATGAGCGTCATACTCGGCATGTGGCGTAATATGTAAAATTATTAGTAAATGAACAACAAAGAGACATTAATTGAGAGGGTCGAGAGAAGGATAAGCAGAGAACAATGGAGCTCATAATAAATTAATGAACCATATCCAATTACTATATTAACTAAAAGCGTTTTAATGTGTTTCAATTGATCAAGCAAGTAGGATGCGATGTCGGATACTTTTACCATCACTGTTGGATAATAATTTTCTACAAATCTACAACTTTTGTTTTATAAGTACACACCTCTTATACCGATAAGTATAAACATTGCTTTATTTCATAACAATGTATATTTCCGCGATTACTAATATTTTTTGCAAGGCTGGAGTATGACGACTCATTCCTATGGTAATCAAGGTATCGGTGAAGGCGTTGAGGGCGAGTGGGACTCTATCGCGTTGAACAACCTCGGACCACTCTAATTTTCTAAATAAAAAGCAGAACATGTCAAATAGGTTGAGCTTGTTGCTTTATCAAAGAAAGTCAGGCGAAATAATTACTGAATTCTTCTAGCAATCAATCCGACTTCTCTTTTTCATTATTTGGTGTCTTGTATCGAGAATAACATGATATCTTCCTCATCATTAAGCTATTATGCATCTCTCTTGACACAGGAAAAGCAGTGTTCAAAGTTAATAATCTTTATATATGAACATATATTGTCAGTTAAAAGTTGCTCGTGATGAAGTTTTCTTCATGCAAAGCGATTAGGTTTTTTTGGAAAATATACATATGATTTTTTGTTAATAATGAATGAATTAACAAAAAATATATATTAAGGAAAAGATATGTATAAAAGTTTTAAAAAGATAATTACTTAATATAATTTTTCTAGATAAATTGTATTTAGTATAGGATTCCAATTTAATTATAGCCATTTATAGATTATAATATGCAACATAATTATCAAAATAACTTGTTGCCTAAGTGGTAAACACACAAGTTATTTATTAAAACAACCAAGGTTCAATCCTTGCAAGGCACCTTTTTTATAAACAATTTTCAAAAATGTTTAATAAAAATCCGAAAATTACAAAAAAATTAATAAAATGCAAAATCCGAAAATTACAAAAAAAATTAATAAAATGCTTAGTTGGACAAATGCTTATGTGGCATTGAGGTGGCATTGAGGTGGCAATGAGGTGGCATTAATGCCAAATGCCTCATGTTATATATAATATATATATATATATATATATATATATATATATATATATATATATATATATATATATATATATATATATATATATATATATATATATATATATATATATATATATATATATATATATATATATATATATAGACAAGCGTTAAAATGAGAAGTCTATTGATGAGTGTGTAAATACTGCATCGTTTTTTATCTGATATAAAGCTATGAAAATCGTCGAAAACAACTCAAAATGCATCAAAATGATGAAATATCTAAATCAGTGTTTTATGTGTTTTAAATGCAAAATATCAAAATCGGATGAAAAACATATCAAATTTACAAAATTAGGTTTAGTCCCCAGTTTCAAAAGTTGTCAAAAATAGTCCACGAGTCAAAATTTCAAAGAAAAGTCACCAAGGTCCTTTAAAATCAAAACTTGTCAAAATTAGTCCTTTGGTGAAAAATATAAAAAGTTTGAGAAAATTACAGTTTGAGTCCTTGAATTTGGAAAATGGCAAAATGGTCCTTGACTATTTGAGATTTGCAAGTTTGACCACTTGGAATTTTGGAGATGATCAAAACTAGCCCTTGAGTTACCTTTTCAAAATTTACACATTGGACCTGCGGTTTTGAATTTTACACAATTGGTCCTAGCTATACATTGGATCCAAAACTAATCCTAAAACCATGCGCTGAGCCCAAAATTAAAACAGTCAGCATGACTCCCAGACCCGTTACCCGTCAGACCCGAAACGAACTAAAACATTAAACATTTCGCGGGTTCTCCTTCCCTACTATGCTGCAAACTCTGCAAACACTCCACTTCCCCATCATCATGACCACCTTATCCCTACGATCAAGATACACTCATTGCTTCTCCGCTTTACCCCTCAATCTCACTCAAGCTATTAAATCAATTTTCCGCAAAAATGGAATGAAGGGCCAAGATGTTTTCAAACCGCTAATGGCTCAAAATCGGTGGGATATGTTGAAAAGAGAGAAAGAAGTTTGGAGTATAAAAGAAAGGAGAAAGAAGCATGAAGAGTAGTAGCTAGTTTTATATTTTTTTCTTTAATGTCGTTTTCTTTATAAAATGTTTTAATTTAAGTCAAATGTTGTAATTTTAAGTTAAACTGTATTAAAGCAAGTTATTATAGTGTATTAAGACCAATTTCAAGTATTAATTCCAGTTTGGTTAAAGTTTCATGTTTTAAGGTTCTTGTTGGAATTTTCATTTCAAACTCTTTAGTCAAAGTCTATAGCGACTTAGTTTGATCTCCAACAAGCTTATATAAGCTTGTCATAACTTTACAAGCTTTTATTCAAGTTTCAAAGCTGTTTTGGTTAATGGTCAGCAGACGTCAAGCGGTGCGATTGGCTTGGTAATGGATAATGGTAGGTGCGGGACTTGGTTTTGGGTTGGTAATGGTTTAATATAGTGATCTTGGGGTTTGGTTTTAGCTTACATATCAATTTGGACCAATGTGAGTTTATATATCATTTTTCAATTTCAACCCATTTGCAATTTCATGGTTGTCTGTTTACTTTAGTAGTCATGACTAGTGTAAATGTGTTTCTATAGTTGCATTTAGGACGATAAAACTCATGTTGATCATTATTACTGTTGTTCATTAGTTTAAGTAGTTTTATGGCCTATCAATGCCTTAAAGTAGTGTTTGGATTACATGCTGATCGTCTTCAAGGCTGTTCGTTGATTAACCACATTGGTTCATGTTTGTTAAGCTTGTTCATACTACGCCTGTCATCTTAATGCACTGCAAAACCTTAAAGTCAAAATCATACATAAATCGTCTTAAAGCTTAGCTTGTTGAGTTTTGCAAAATCAAAAGATCATTTGTGTTTGAAATACATAAATATAAATTGCATTAACTTTTTTCATCACAATATATTGATATCGGTCCATAAATTGTCTTGAATCTCAATTTGGTCAACATTTCCATTTCTATGTCATAAGTCGAACTTGCAAAATCTGTTTGGCCAAACTAGGGAGATTTTCTTGGACTAAATTAAGGTCAATTTCAATGAAATTTGTGGTTTAAATAGTCCTCTTGGTCTAGTTACTTATCTACATTTAGTGTATTTTGTGAATTTGGTGAAGCTTCATGCGGCTTGTCAATATGGCACCGTTTCCACAATGCAAGCTGACTTCATTAAAAATTGAGTCTGCCACAGAGTTTTCTGACTTATCTGAGCTCATGAGCTCCTCAAGTCTGACTTTGGTTTGCATGGTCTTACCAGGGTCCTCTAGAAGTTCCAATTTGTAGTTTTCCTTTTCGACTTATTTTAGTGCTTATAATCTAGTACAAAATGCCCTCTGTATTGAATTTAGCCAAAGCTCATTTAAGCAAATCTGTGTAATTAGCTTATCAGAGGTTGTGGCTTGTTGATTTTTTTGCATTTGGTCAATTTTAGCTTATAGTAGCTTGTGTATCAGTTTAGTGCTTGTTTAGTCCTTTTAGCTTATCCAAGTGCTTATTCCATAAGCACTTTGCATCAGATCCTATTTCCTCCAAACAAGCCCTGTTTTCTATTTTTCCTAGCTTCCTCATAATATTTTAAGCTTTTCCTGAAATTTTCAGATTTTCCAAGCTTGTTTGCTATTTTCTTAATTTAAATTGGTTTTAAGCATTTTTAATTAGCTTTAAATACAAAAAATTGAAAAGGTTCAAAAAATAAATTTTAATTTTCTGAAGTTTAGATAAATATAAAAAGCCAAAAAGTATTTTCCATATTTTTCTTAGTTAAAATTGTATTTTAAATAATTTAAGTAGTTTTAATAGTTTAAAATTCATAGAAAATAGAAAAATAATCGGAAAAATACAAAAATAGTTTTGAAAATTCTATTTTGATATTTTAGATTTTCTAAGTCTTAATTTTATTTTTCTAGCTCTATTTCTATTTTCTTGCCTTGTAGGTTATTATTTAATAGTTAAAATTAGTTTTAATTAATAATAATTAATTTAATAGTTATAAAATAATTTTCTTTTTCCAAATATTTTCTTTTATCATTAGGATTGTAAAAATGTATTTTCATATTTTTAGGACTTTTATTTCTTAGATTTCACTTTTTATTTTGTGCGTTTACGTAATTTTTATTTAAGCGTCGTTTTTAGTTGTAAGTTTTAACGTTCATCATTTAAATATAGTGATAGCGCGTTTATTTAATAGTTTTATCTTTTAACTTTCTTTAATTTGCATTTAAGCCGTTGTAATTTGTTGGCTTTTACGTAGTTATAATTAATTCACCCGATCTCTTTTCGTTCAAATCTCCGATCACTATCGTTTGATAATCGATTGCATAGCTCATTTGGGACATAACGACCGGAAACACTATACTCCTCGGATCTTCATTGAGTTCGTTCTGGCGGTTTAAGGTTCTTCTGATGCGCCATTCACATGGCGAGCGTGTGAAAGCATTATTTGTTTGGGGCGCATCAAGTCCCAGGCGCTTGGCTTCTTGGGGCATCTTTGATTATCTTCGTCTAGCAGTTAGTTATTTGAATATTCACTCTTTATCTATACCATCATGTGTGTGTTTATATTTTCTTTTATCAAAAATCGAAAAAGATTTTCATTCTTTGTTTTTGCAAAATGTTTTCAAAATACCAAAACATTCTCTTTACCCTCACCACCCACTTTGATTCTTTATCCTTTACCCTCTATCCGTTTGATTCTAACTTCTTCTATTCTCATGTAATCTCTAGGGGCAGTGCAGGACAGTTGAAAAACTTCATACTTTACACAAATGTCAAGAATTCGTGTTGTTCGTGATCCATTCATTCTGCGTGGGGAAATGGAGCGAGCAGGGGTGACAAAGGACCAAGTACTTCCTTACGATAATAGGGGTGCCGTCACGTCCAACCTACGGTTATCAAAGACCTAACCCTCTAATTGCTCTAAGCCGTCTAAATTGATTCTAAACTTTCACGATTCTGGTTAAAAGCAAACAAGCGAGTTTAGACCCGGTGACTAGCGAGAATGACTTGCTTAATCTTCCGTTTCTCAAGAACGAATCGAGACCATAGCGGAAGTGGTGGAAGTGCTAGCTCTCGAGCACGCCACTTGTCCACTCTGATTTTTAAAATGTTCTTGAGTCTTGATAGTCATTCTAATCACCAAGTTGGTTTTGTTGATTCTATGGATAAGCGTTCCTCTTCCATAACTATCAAATGAAATCGTTTATTCCTTAGTGCCGGGTGTGGTGAGCCTCTTTATGGTTCACCATGTCGTTGGTATGCGTGTGTACAATGTGGTAATGATATTCATAATGGGGTTGTTTGTTTTGTGGTTCGAGAATTCATTTGATTATGATCTGTCAGAACTCATTTATGACCCCAAACTTTTCCAATTACCCACCTGGCCGAGCTATTCTTCATACAATCAACATACTGCGAATTTTATGGAGGTCCTCACCAAGGATTTGAGTGTCAATCCGGAAACACGTTTGTCTGTGAACGGTTTCCCATGATGCTCGAACTTTGGTTATGACCAATATCCATATGATTCACCGGCCAGACTCACGATTTTCTTGTTGTGAGTCTTGTGGAGGTCCCCGCCCACTCGATTGTCAAATAGGAACCCGGTTCCTTGTAACAATCATGACTCTTACATGTTTGATAATTTCCAACCTCCAGGCACTATTGGTTCAAACTCCACACAGGCCGTTATCTCGAAAATCTCGAGGGATTTTGAAACCGCAATGAAAACACTTGATGACATGATTAGTAACTTTAAGAATCAAGTGAATGGTGAAAAGACCATGGGAGAATTGTTAGCCAAAGAGCAAAAGGCCCGCCAATCTAGGAAGAATTATTAGTCCTAGAGCATGCGGCTCTAAGGCGTTCCCAATTCTGAAGGCTCTTTATGATGATGGCGAGGAGAGTTTTATCCTTTTAAAGATAATAGTTCTCAACTCTCCGATCAGTGATATCCCGGCGGTTGAGATTTCATCTCAAACAAGCGCTATCACACGAGATATTCTTCTCTCTCGAACATGGGGCGAGCATCTTGACCTTTGTTCACGAAAAGGAATCGAGGCAATTCATAAAGTCTAGTGTTGAGAACCTTGTCCCGATCCGGAAGAGTCACGAGGGCTTTGACCATATGTGTGATTCTTCTTCCCTCTTGGTGTTCAAATGATCATTTGAAACTTTCTCCGATTTTAGCGGCGATTGTGCTTCCTTTGGAAACATCCAGTGCGTTGAGCATCACTCTCGCGGTCGATACCCTTCGAGGAGGTTCTCCGGTGAACTCGCTCACATCGATCCACTCTTTGATTTGAAGCCGATCTGGGAGGCGAAAGTCTCGTTGATAATGATCGTTCACTCCATCTTATCCTAACGGTCCAATTGAGAATGTTGATCACTTTGTTCCGAAACATTCAAAGCCACTTTCACTAATCCTCTATTTGAATTGACTCAGATTCACTTCAACTCGAGAATCCACTCTTTGATACTCGGTGAGGGTAGTGATGAGCCATAATGGAACAAGGTTCACAATTTCACTTCATGATTCTCTTCATAAAGAGTTCTCCGGTGAACTCTCTCATGACATATCTCCTCGGAACATGATCATTTCTATTTTGATCTTGAGGATGATATTAGCTTGGAGGAAGGTGTACTCTATCATACGGTTTGCCTATTAATGATACTACCTCACCCTTCCCTCCGTTAAATGCATTTGAGGATGAAGAATGGATCTTGATTGTTATCAAGACCTTTCTTCCTTTCCTCAAATATCTTGTAATTCCCTTCATCTTCACTCCTTGGGAATGAAGACACTATCTTTGATCCGGCATTTTCATTTATCGATTTTGGTAGGTTCTATCTATATCTCATCGGTGTGGAACTTTCACGTGCTTCAAATGTTTGGCAAACATCTTGAATGAAAGTCAGATGGAATTGTCTCTCCAACTTACTTCCCCGAACCAATAAATTGAGGGTCAGTCGAGCTAGCGACTCGGTAACCAAAACGATGCCACCTTTACGCCATATGGGTTTTCACCCGTATTTCGACTTCTCACCCTTTCTACCACCTAAGTGTGGGGTGATGCCCAGTGATATATATATATATATATATATATATATATATATATATATATATATATATATATATATATATATATATATATATATATATATATATATATATATATATATATATATATATATATATATATATCTAAAAAAAAAAAAAAAATCTTCTTTCTAAATAATGGCGTAGTATTTCTCTTTTCGTTCTTTGTTTGACATAACGTAGATACTTTGAATATTGAGGGCAATATTCATTTCTAAGTGTGGAGAATTTTCACGAATTTTATCATATAATTATACCAATTCCCGTTTTTGGCCAAAATTTTTTTGGAGTAAGTGTTTTCACTTACTCGATAGGTTATCGATCAGCTTGTCTAATAAACAAAGGATTGGCTAATCCAGAACAAGCGGCTCTTGGTAAAGATATCTCAAATCCGTTGACGACACCCAATTTGCCCAAAATTGTATGGTATTAACTCGCGTATCCTAAAAAGTGAAGAGTTGGCTAGCCGCATGGTTTATGGCTTGTGGTAGGCGATGGAAAATCCATAATTGTGTCGGCTCACCAAGATAATTCGATAATTTATCTAAGAGTTGGCTAGTCGAGAAGGTACGACTTACGGTAAAGACAATCAAATCAGTTGGAAGGCGGTGGTTTGCTCAAAATCACATGGTTATCGGTGTACCATGGTTCTTACTTGAACTAAAACATTTGGCTACTCCAAGTAATGGCTTTTGGTAAAGAGATTCAAATCCATTAAGTTTTTCTCAAAGATTGCTAGGGACTAGCAATAGTTTAATGTGGGGATTGATGGGTGTGTAAATCTCATCATTTTTGTCTAATATAAGCTGAAATCATCGAAAACACTCAAAATGCATCAAAATGATGAAAATATCACAAATCGGTGTTTTATGTGTTTTAAATGCAAAAATATCAAAATCGGATGAAAAACATATCAAATTTGCAAAAATTGCGACTTTAGTCCCCAGTTTCAAAGTTGTCAAAAATAGTCCACTGAGTCAAAATTTCAAAGAAAAGTCACCAAAGGTCCTTTTAAAATCAAAACTTGTCAAAATTAGTCCTTTGGTGAAAATATAAAAGTTTGAGAAAATTACGGTTTGATCCTTGAATTTAGAAAATGGCAAAAATGGTCCTTGTTATTTGAGATTTGCAAGTTTGACCATGGAATTTTGGAGATTGTCAAAACAACCCTTGAGTTACCTTTTAAGAATTTACATTGGACCTGGGTTTGAATTTTACACAATTGGTCCTAAGCTATACATTGGATCGAAACTAATCTAAAACCCAAGCGCCTGGGCAAAATTAAAAGCGGTCTAATGACTCCCAGGCCGTTACCCATCAACCCGAAACCAAACAAGCCCGATTTAAAACATTAAACCATTCGCGGGTTCTCCTTCCACCTCGCTATGCTGCGAACTCTGCAAACTCACCTTCCCGTCATCGCACCACCTATCCACTGATCCAAGATACTCGTTGCTTCACCTTCCGCACTCAATCTCATCCATTTGTTAAATCCAATTTTCCTTAAAATGGAATGAAGGGCCAAGATGTTTCAAACCGCCAATGGCTCAAAAATCGGTGGGATATGTTCGAAAGAGAAAAGTTTGGAGTATAAAGAAAGGAGAAAGAAGCATGAAGAGTAGTAGCTAGTTTTATATTTTTTCTTTAATGTCGTTTTCTTTATAAAATGTTTTAATTTAAGTCAAATGTTGTAATTTTAAGTTAAGCGTATTAAAGCAAGTTATTATAGTGTATTAAGACCAATTTCAAGTATTAATTCGGTTTGGTTAAAGTTTCATGTTTTAAGGTTCTTGTGGAATTTTCATTTTCAAACTCTTTAGTCAAAGTCTATAGCGACTTAGTTTTGATCTCAACAACTTCTATAAACTTCATAGCTTTTACAAGCTTTTATTCAAGTTTCAAATTGTTTTGGTTAATGGTCAGCAGGGCGTCAAATCAATGCGATTGGCTTGGTAATGGATAATGGTAGGTACGGGACTTGGTTTTGGGTTGGTAATGGTTTAATATAGTGATCTTGGGGTTTGGTTTTAGCTTGCATGTCAATTTGGACCAATGTGAGTTTATATATCATTTTTCAATTTCAACCCATTTGCAATTTCATGGTTATACTGTTTAAGCGTAGTGCAACTAGTGTAAATGTGTTTCTATAGTTGCATTTAGAGACGATAAAACTCATGTTGATCATTATTACTGTTTGTTCATTAGTTTAAGTAGTTTTTATGGCCTATCAATGCCTTAAGTAGTGTTTGGATTACATGCTTGATCATCTTCAAGGCACATTCGGTGATTAACCATTGGTTCATGTTTGTTAAGCTTGTTCATACTCGCATCATCATCTTAATGCTGCAAAACCTTAAAGTCAAAATCATACATAAATCATCTTAAAGCTTAGCTGTTGAGTTTTGCAAAATCAAAAGATCATTTTGTGTTTGAAATACATAAATATAAATTGCATTAACTTTATTTCATCACAATATATTGATATCAGATCCATAAATTGTCTTAATCTCAATTTGGTCAACATTTCCATTTCTATGTCATAAGTCGAACTTGCAAAATCTGTTTTGGCCAAACTAGGGAGATTTTCTTGGACTAAATGCAGAGTCAATTTCAATGAAATTTGTGGTTTTAAATAGTCCCTCTTGGTCTAGTTACTTATCTACATTTTAGTGTATTTTTGTGAATTTGGTAGAAGCTTCATTACGGCTTGTCAATGTGGCACCATTTCCCTGTGCAACTTACATGAACATTGTCCCAATGTTCCCAGAAATATCAAAGTTATGATAATAGAAGGTAATTAAAAGCGAAGAAACTAATACTCCCCGATTAGCTCGGTAGGATCCAGTGAGAAGTGGTGGTTAAATCTTTTCAAGAAGAGTTTTTTGCGTGAAAGGCTCCTTCGAACTTGTGTAACTAACTCGACAAACTAAACTGCACACTGAAGAAAACAACGAAACCTTGGCGTAAAATCGGTAATAATATACATAAGACTCGATTTAAACTAGGATATAATGCTTGTGGAATGGATGTTTACAATTTGTTTTGAAAATTAAGATCTGGAAAATTCCAAATTTTACAAGTAGCTCGAGCGAGAAAAAGTAAGGTGATGTTTTATTCCTTCGGCCGTCGGTTGCAATCTGGCGCCGTAGTTATCACGACAAAAAGCGGTGCGATTTTACGGAAAAAATTACGGAAAATTTACATCTTTAGAATACGGAAAAATTTACGCAAAAACATCCATTATATTCGTCTGAAACATTTGACTCGAACAAACAACCATATATATCTTTTAATTAATTGTTATTCTCGTGTTCACGTTTCTTATGAAAACGTGTGTAATCCTCACTACGCTTATCCTTTATGTAAAATACCTTTATATGTAATTAAGGCGAGTTAAAAACAAAATAAAACATTTTTACAAATTCAAACATGAGGACAAACAATTAATAAAGATATATAACACTAACTAAACAAACAATTAAGCATGTGTTGCCTCCCAGAAGCGCTTTTCTTTATTTAAGAGTCTTGTAGCTAGACTGCGTAGTCCACTCGTTGCCTCGTACATGCTCGCGTTGCTCATACCTAAACACGCTCGACTCTCTTTCATTCTTTTTATAATCATCTCTCTACAATTCAAGGCATTTTTATGTCTAGTTTTGTTTTCTCATATGGGTACCTAAGCCACTTTGCTTATATCTTTCAACAAGCAATGAAATAGGGGTCATTCTATTACAAGCCTTAATGTCCCTATGTTTAAATCTAGGATGAGCGTGGCATTTGATAGACAAAATCTTGACTTCATCGGAGAAAGTGATTAGACCATCGATCATTCGTTCATTCGACCTAGTCAAATTCTTGAAAGGTTTTCCAAAAATTACTTGAGTGAGGTCCTTGTCGATAAATTCTCCGGGTTTTCTAAGACCATGAATTCTACAGTAGGCAAAACTTCCAGCGAACACGTGCGAATGAGTGGCTAGCTTTAACAACATTGTTCCCGTGATAGGTTAACTCATTGACCTTGATTTTTATTGTATAGATCCTGAGATTAAGTTTAAAGGCAAGAATGAATTCAAATAAGCATAGAACCCTTCTAGTCCTATTTTGCATAGGGAATTGCATGTTAAATGGGCCATCTTTCTCAATCCTACATCTAGGGTCAAAGTATTGGGAGGATCTTCGCCAATTTCAAAGCTATCCTTATTGATGACCTCTCGCCATCATCAGTTCTTCATCATGATCCAGATTCCTCATCGAGATCGAGGTAATAGAAAAGGACTTTGTTGTCATGATTCACCTCGTTATGCCACGGGTGGTTATCAAAATGGTGAGTGGGTGAAGGGTTTTGTGGGATTGTGTTCTCGACCTCGGGATTGGGAATGGGTAGGGTGAAGAATCTTGGGTGGAAGATGCGGATCATGGTGAGTAATGGTTTCTGAGCGAAGGTCACGAAGAAGGGGATAGACTAAGAAAGCTAAAAATGAGAAAAAAGTTTGCCAGTATGAATCAAGCAAAAGAAACCCTAAGCAGGGTGGACTACTAACTAGCATTCTATTCCCGGCGGCGGGCATAAAACTTGACAATGCTTATACGCGTCGTTCGGGGTCAAGAAACTTCCTTTTCTTGAGCAAGTTTTATAACACCTAGGCGGTGAACCTAATCGTTGTAGTGTAGTAATTAGGGTAAGCCACGGGTATTGATATCGTTCTCTAGGGAATAGGAATGCTAGGTGAGAAGTTACTACGCTAAGGTTGAGGTTGAGGAAGATTATTTTTATCTTTTATGTTTTTAGAAATTGAAAGATGCGAATCTGGGTATTGGATTTGGGGTTGGTAGTGCTGCTGGGTTATTCTACTATTATCTAATTATCTAAGCTAAGGTTGTGATAGTCTATGTCTAATTGATGTGTACTGGGTATGATAGTTTAAAGATGTGTTTACTTGGGTTTTACTACTCCTTGGTTATCTCTGATGATGGTTGATTTGTCGCGTCCTTATTCTAGTTGCGTTGTGTTTCTAAAGCTATAAGGCGTGCTTGTTTCCTAACTCTTTGAAATTACCAAAGGGTCTTGTTTACAAATCCTCTAGTGATTTATAGGCGCTTTACTCTACGGTTGTCCTTGAATACTTTATCCTACAATTACCTAGATAATTATATTCTAAAGTTCACAAAGAAAAGTCAAGCATTAAGTACACAGCGAATAATCTAGCGCACTCTAGATCATTAGTCAACTAAGATAAGTATCAACCAATCAATATTCAATAATTAAGTTTCATATACCACTAGCAAAACCACCTTGAAATAAATTAGCCGGGACATGGAGAACATCTGACATACACGCAAATAATCAAAGACATAATTAAATTAATGAAGTAAATACTTATCTTGATGTATAATAGGGTTTAGAACCTAAAATCTACGCACAAGAAAGCCTTGGTTCGGTTTTAGGTTTCAACTCCAAAAGACTACAGCCTGGCGAAAAATCGGATTCTATATAAGATTACATCTGCTGACAGCGTCGCCTTATGTTTAAATATTGTCATGTCATAAATCATTAGGGTTTCGTCTTGGCACGTAAACCTTGCGGCGATCACACTATAGGCGTAATAGGTCCCGCTTGACTCGGCGCCGTCTTGGGCGCATCTAAGTAGTCACGAGTGGCGGCGGCCTATTCACTAGAACACTGCGTCGTCCGCGAAAACATGCAATTTTATACGAGCCGTCATAAAATGCCTTCGACGGCGTCGCGGAATATCACGATGGCGCGTCGCCTTATGTTCGGCGGCTTTGAGTGTCTCGATTACGACTTTGGCCATTTTCTTCGTATATTGGCGCCTTTTTGTCCAAATAAGCATCATTCCGACATTTGCCTTGAAGAGACCTAAAAAGTGAAAAGGAGCGATATTAAGCAATAACGGATACAAAGTGATCGAATAAGGGCTTAAATGACCCCTCGAAAGGTGCCTTTTAAAACCTTATCAAATATCCACACTTGGTATTTGCTTGTCCTCAGCGAATGTGCTTTCTTGATTAATTTATAAGTTAGGGGTCATGAGCATCCATTCAAAGCAGGTCCACCATACACATATAAGCCCATAAAGTCATAACAAACCGCGAAAATTACATACTAGCACCTCGCATGGGGTGTTTGGATACTCGCATCTCTCTGGGTGTATATATGAAATATAACAAATCGAAATGGAAGATAAACACTCATTAACTTGATCTAGTACATAGATTACCATAGGCGAGAATAGATCAAACCTCAATCTCGCTTTGGTAGCACCTAGGAAAGACTATCAAAGAGGTCTTTTAAAGGGTTGTAACGATTAGGCTTACGGTAGAGGAAATGAAGGTTTGGTGGGATAAAATTTATTTAGTGGTGGATAGTCAAAATCTCTATGTTGCTGAGTATCTGAAGAATGGCGTTGCTAAGCCAAGACTCGACACTCTAAAACTCTAGGCAACAAAATAAACAAACATAATTTAAAAGAAAGATGTGGGATGGTAGCAGTATGGTTTTTTTTTTTTTTTTTTTTTTTTTTTTTTTTTTTTTTTTTTTTTAATCACTTTTA
>CM040241.1:160901709-160972386 GCA_022545495.1 Chrysanthemum lavandulifolium
AATCACATCCAATTTACACCTTCAACAAAGTCATATCCATTACATACATGAGTCACAATCACTATTGGTTTCAAACATACATTCTACTACAAGATTCATATCAAAACTAACAAACACATGAAAACATCAATGACTTCCAAGTAAACTGCAGATAGAAATTAAAGATCAACATCATCACAAGCATCATTCAGATCAATCATCATACATCATACATACATCCATATCTTTAATCTATAACTGTTTACAAACATCAACATACATTTATCCTACTCAAGACTCATATCGACGAGACCCACATCATCATATCAACAATCATAAATATCAATAACCCATCATAAGACTCTTCTATATCAAGACCAAGACTCGTGACAACTCTCAATCATCATCCAAGTCAAGACTCACCCACATCAGTAATCTCAGCTTAATCATTTCGTGTTTTTCAAAGATATAACAATCGTCTAAATCACACGAAATAAAGATTGCATCATTGAATGAAAGTTGTTGGCAATATCCGAAGCTAAAGAATCTGAGATATAACAATTATGTTATTCCCATTTCTTTGTTTGTTTTTCTGTCACTCAAGATTGACAACTACTATATCAAAACAATTATCTTAACTGATCTCAGAGTCTCCTTTCGTGGGTTAAAAGATGTTTCTATAACATTTTTCATTATCAAACAACACCACAAAGTACATCTTCACAGATCCGAATCATGAATAGAAGGAAAAATAAAATGAAAAGGCTTTTAAAAGATCTCGATTCATCGTAGTGTTTTTCAAGTCATATCCGACCTCTAAAAGTTCATTCACACGAGTTAATCTATCATTGATCCATGTTTTAATGTTAATATCCGAATAAATTGAAGTAAGGACAAAACATTTAATGGTTTCATCCTTCTTCTTGTTCGGTTAATAAGAACAAAAAGGGGAAAACGAAAGATAAACAATCAAAACATACCCATTACCTTGGGTGATCTCGAAGCCATCTCAAGCCTCTAGCCATCCATGTGGCGAGGTCAACAAGGAATAAAGGATGTATGATGGTACCTGTACATGAATCTCGTTGTGGTATCAAGTGAGATGATTGATTTGGATGTTTGAAGGTGAGATGATTCGGATTAGATGAAAGAAATTAAGGTTTGGTGAGATGAAATGGTTTATGTCAACTGTGTTTTAGGAGAGAGGCGTAATATTAGAGAGGTTAGGGTTTGGGATGAGAGAAATTACGGCTTAAGATGTGTGAAAATATGAGAGTTAAATACCAAATTTAGGGCAAGATTGATACCGGATGTTGCTATTTTGGTTGGGCCGAGATAAGATTAATGGGCCAGGAGGAGCATAATTGGGTCGCTTGTTATTTTTAAATCTTAATTGGACCGACATGTATGCCCGCTCAAATTCTTGGAGTTGGTTATATATTCGGGAAATTGGGTCGTGTGATTTTTCCTATTTCATGAATGTGTTAATGTTAAAAATTTTGGATCGGGTTTGAATCGACATGGACTTGCTTTTATATGTGAGAGCATTTTGGATTATTGAATGTTAGTGAAATTGTTATGTGTATGTAAGCTTTGACTAGATACGGATTATTTTGACCGCTTGTTGAACCGGATATGTGCCTGAATTGGATCCGGTATGAGCTTCTCAATATTGGATCGTGGTTATGAGATTTGACAATGAGATTTAATGTGATGAGACTTGGATTTTATGCGTTTTTGTGACATGATGAGATTTGAGACATGCATCTTGATGATGAGATTTGATTGAGTGGGATGATGAGATTCATTGTGTTATGCGATTTAATACTTTGGTCTACACATTTTCCCGGAATATATTATATCATGGCTTGAACTGAAAGTTGAACAATGTTGACTACGGGGTTGTCTGTACGGTATTTCTTATTTGGATTTGAAGTGAGGTTTTCCGGGCGCGTTTACTTATTTTCGTCTTCTTTCTTTCTACCCTTCTCGCGAAGATGACTTGTTTGAGCATTTATAGAGCGTGATAAAGACTTGGCTATTTAGTTACTCTTGTGATTCTTTCTTGCTTAACCCATAACGTGGCTATTATCACTGCCTCACGCATTGAGGATATGTCAAGAGGTTTTGTACATTGGGTACACCATTTCTTTTCACAAGGATTAGTACAAGTTTAAGTAAGAAACGGAGAATTTTACGTCATGTTCAAGTTTGGCATATCGGATCTATTTCTCCAAGTGGTCATTGTTATAGCCGTCGTAATACGTGAATGGTGTGTTTACCAAAGTATTTAATGGTTGAGATGTAATCAACAATTCTCATGGGATACTCGATGCTACTGTAATGTCTATGATACTTCACGCCTAAGGAAAATCTTTAAAATCCTCAACGACATTCATGATCTTTCAAGATGTTTGCTTATGACAAGAACTTCTCGTGCAAATGGTCGTTGATAACGATATAAAAGGTACACTTTGAGGGTCATTTAAGCCCTTAATCGACCACTTTTATATCCGCATCGCTAATTTCGTTCCTTTTCACTTTTTAGGTCTTTGAAGGCAAAATCGAATGATGCTTATTTGCACGAAAAGGCGTGAATATGTGAAGAAACGGCTAAAGTCAAGAACAAGACACTCAGTGCGGAAGTGCACCCAAAGGCGCCACAGATAAAGGCGACGCCGTCCCTCTAGTTGCGACGGCTCAGAGTGAAATTGCTATTTTGCACCTGAAGGCGTCAGGCTTTAAAGAGTAGGGCGTCACGACTCAGACGGCCTAGATCCAGATTCAGACAGTGTTAGAAGTTAAAGCTGAAGACGTCACAACCACAACGTGACGCCGTCGCAAAGTTGACTTGGCCAAGACGAAACCCTATTGGCGGTGATCCGACGGCGTCACAATTAAAGAGTGACGTCGTCACAGTTGTAACTCTATATATAGAATTCGATTTTCAGACTTTTAAAGAGGTAGAATTGTGAAGTAAAAACCTAAAACGATTTTGGTTTGTCTTGGGCAGTATCTTAGGCTTCTCATACCTTATTTTATAACAAGATAAGTAATTTACTTCATTGATTTTATTATGTCTTCGATTGTATGTGTGTATGCTTGCATGTTTACCATGTCCAGCTAATTTACTTGTGTGTTTGCTTAGATCTGTGAAACCTAGTTATTAATTATTGATTGGTTGTCTCTTATCTTAATTGTAATTGGCTTAGGATTGCAATAGGCCATCGTTGTGTTTTTAATGCTTGAGTAATCTTTGTGAACATTAGTTTATAATCGCTAGAGTTATTGTAGGCTAAAAATCCAAGATAACCTTAGAGTTAGTTTATGAATCCTAGAGATTTTGTAGGAAATAACCTTAAGGTATTCTCAAAGAGTTAGGAGAAAAGCATACCCTACGACTTTAGAAGACACAACACGTTAAGAAAAATTCAACCATCAATAAAAGATAACTAGGGAGTAATAGTATCTAGGTAGACACATTTTTAATCATCATACGAGCACACATCAATTAGAAATAAACTACCCCTTATCTTAGATTAGATAATTAGATAAGTAGAGTAATTGGTAGAAGTACCACCCCAAATCCAATGCCCCGAGATCGCACCTTTAATTTTCTAAAAATATAAAAAGATAAAAAATAATCTTCCTCAACCCCAACCTTAGCGTAGCAATTTCTTACTAGCATTCCTATTCCCCAGAGAACGATCTCAATCCCGAGGCTTACCCTAATACTACACTACAACGATTAGGTTCATCGCCTAGGTGGTTGAAAACTTGCTCAAAAAGGAAGTTTCCTTTGACCTCGAACGCGTTATGCAGCGATCAAGTTTTTGGCGCAATTGTGGGAATAGAATAGCTAGTTAGATCTCTATCTCGCTTAGGTTCCTTGCTTGATTCCTATCAAGTAAGATTTTTCTAATTTTAGCTTCCTCGTAGTCATCCCCTTCTTCGTGACTTTGTTCAGAAACCCATCACTCAAGATGATTCGCATCTTTCTCCGTAGAGTATTCACACTACCCACCCCAATCCTCCTCCTAATCCCGAAATTGAAAATGCGGTCCACAAAACCTTTCACCCGCTCACCACTTTGGAAATCACCTAGGGCATAATGAAATAAATTGGCAACAATATAGTCCTTTCTATGACTCGGATTCGATGAGGAGTTTGACTATGGTGAGGCACTTGATAACGAGGAGGTCATCGATGAAGTTAATTTTGAAATGGAAGAAGACTTGTCCCAATGTTTTGACCCTAGGTGTAGAATTGAGGCTAATGGCCCCTTTCATGTAATTCCATTGTAAATAGGATTTGAAAGTTTTGATGCTAACTTACAATCATTCTTACCTTTAAACTTGATCTCAAGAAATCTATATAACAAAATTAAGGTGGATGAATTAGCCTATCAAGGGGATAATGTTGTTGATGCGGTCACTTACTT
The DNA here is from genome assembly GCA_022545495.1 of Chrysanthemum lavandulifolium. Lineage (NCBI taxonomy): Eukaryota > Viridiplantae > Streptophyta > Magnoliopsida > Asterales > Asteraceae > Chrysanthemum > Chrysanthemum lavandulifolium. The sequence continues at coordinate 160,906,130 of CM040241.1, forward strand.
GGATGTGTTTGTTGGAAGTTTTGCCTATGTGGTTGAATTCATGGTCCTAGAAGATTTAGTAGAATTCATAGATGGGAGCCTCACTTAAGTAATATTTGGAACAAACTTTAAGAGAATGAGTAGGTTGAATGAACGGATGATTGATGGTCTAATCACATTCTCCGATGGAGTTGAAGATTTTGTCTATCAAATTCCCGCACTCATCCTAGGTTTAAGCACAAAGATATAGAGGCATGCAATCGGATGGCTCCCATTCCGATACTTAGTGAAAGAGATAAACAACGGGACTTAGGCATACTTATGAAAAAATGAGCGGTACTATAAAAATGCCAAGAGTTGGGAGATGAGTACAAGAAAAGTGAGAGAATATTGAATGGCTTATATATGGGCACGTGAGTGTGCATGATACCACGTGAGGGCACGAATTCGAGTCTAGCTACAAGACTCATAAATAAAGAAAAGCGCGTGGGAGGCAACCCATGCTTAATTGTTTGCTTGTTTGTGTGTCATATATCTTTTCATTAGTTGTTTATTCTCATATTTGAATTTGTGAAAATGCTTTATTTTGTCTTTAACCTCGTCTTAATTACATATAAAGGTATTTTACAAAAAGGATAAGTGTAGGGAAGATTACACACGTTTTCAAAAGAACGTGAACATGAGAATTACAATTATTGCAAAAATACATATGTGTGTTTGTTAGAGTCAAATGCTTGTATCGAGTCATAATGGATGTTTTGCAGGACTTTTCCGATTCCAAAGATGTAATTTTTCCGTAAAACGCAGACCGGTTCGTCAGATAACCGACGGGCCAGACTCACTACCGACGGCGTCGGGAGGAGCGAAACCTCTTATCTAACTTTCTCTCGTTTTCTGTGCTACTTACAAATTTTTGGAATTTCTCAGGTCTTAATTTTCTAGAAAACCTGTAAACATCCATTCCACAAGCATTATATCCTAGTTTAGTAGAGTCATATATAGTTTTACCGCCGATTTTACGTGAATGTTTCGTCTATTTTCTTTAAGTGTGCAGGTTTATCAAGAAGAAGAACACATAAGATTGAAAGGAGCTTCTCACGCATACATTCTTCTTGAAGAAGAATTTAACCACTACTTCACATGGATCCTACCAAGCTAATCAGAGGAGTATTAGTTTCTTTCTCTTTTAATTACCTTCCATTATCATAACTTTGATACTTTCTCGGGAACATTGGGGACAATGTTCGGTTTAAATGTAGGGAGGAGAATAAAAAGGGAACTTTGAAACTATGCTTATCCTTGATTATTTGTCTTGTCCTATTTCATTTGTGTAATAATCCATGAGAAATATCGGTTAGGGTAATTTTGGCACCAAATTTAAAATTTATCATGAGATGTAGGAGTGGACCATTAGTCTTAATAAAGCGCCTCATGGATAGGAAGTTATATGACTAGCACAAAACCCTTTACCACTCAAATTCCACCCCAAAATGCGAGGTTCGCCCTAGATTTGTAGGAATTAAAGCATTCGTCTTTAATGCTTCAAGAGTGTCTTGGTAGTATAATAGATTCTAGAACTTGTTTTGTGATGCATCCCGAGATCGCTAGTGAGACTACACTTGTGTAGTTAGGAATAACTAAATGATAAGAGGCATTAGGATAACCCTTGTTTGATACCGTATTATAATTACTTCTTCCACATCGGTTGAGTAATTCCCCACACCCTAGCGATGTACTCATCTTTAGTACATGATACCCTTAGTTAACCCCTCGAGCCTATCTTTTCGCGGTTCTCGCGATGTTTGATTTTCCGAATATCAATGAAGAGCATTGTTTACAATCCACCCCAAATGTACACCCAAATCGCCTTAGCCTACCTTGTATGCACTCACTTTTAGTGCATTATTGTTATCATACTAAACCCTTAGTTCAATTATCTAGTAACTTGCATAAGTTGCTAAGTCGAGTCATATCCTTTATACACAGTTTTGGGACGGTTGGGACTCATGGGAAAAGTTAAATTTTATGGAGTCACGGGAAAGAACGTTAAATTTAAATTCCCTTTATTTATGTAATAATGTACTCCAAGTGTTTTGATCTTTTCAATTCGGGTCAAATTAGTGTTAGAGTAATAAAAACTCAAGTGTAGGGATGTGCCTATAAATCCCTTATATTTTGATGTTATCGTAGAGGATGGTAGAGTAAAAGTGTATGAAAAAATAAATAAATAAACGAAAAAAGAGTGTTGAAAAAAAATGAAAAAAACATACGGGTTACCATCCTACATCTATCTTTAAATTTATGTTTGTTTGTTTCAAAGTTATCTAGAGTTTAGAGTGTCAAGTCTTGGCTTAGCAACGCCATTCTTCTCATGCTTGTAATATAAAGATTTTTGACTTGCCACCACTAATCCGCCTATCCAACCAAGCCCTTTGTTTCCCTACTGTAAGCCTAACGTTACAACCCTTTAAAAGACCTCTTAGATAGTTTTTTAGGTGCTTAGGCCAAAGCAGTGGAGGTTTGATCTAGTATCAAGCCTATGGTAATCTATATACTAGGACCGGTTAATGAGTGTTTATCTTCCATTTCCAATTTGATATATTTCATATACACCCGAGAGATGAGAGTATCCAAACACCACTTGTGAGGTGCTAGTATGTACTCCGTGCTTGTTATGACTTTTATGGGCTTATACTTGTTGTGAATTGTTCTAAACCAATGCTTCATGACTCCTAACTTATAAATTGATTGGCCAAAAGCACATTTTCTTGAGGACAAGCAAATACCAAGTGTAAGGATATTTGATAAGGATTTAAAAGGTACACTTTGAGGGTCATTTAAGCCCTTAATCGACCACTTTTATATCCGCTATCGCTTAATTTCGTTCCTTTTCACTTTTTAGGTCTCTTAAAGGCAAAATGCAAAATGATGCTTATTTGCATGAAAAGCGTGAATTATGTGAAGAAAATGGCTAAAGTCAAGATCAAGACACTCAAGTCGCTGGAAGTGCACCGACGGCGTCATAGATAAAGGCGACCCGTCCTCTAATTCTGACGCCTCAGAGTGAAATTGCTATTTTGTACCGACGGCCGGGCTTTAAAGTGTGACAACCCGTATTTCGTGTCATTTCTCAAAACAATTCATGTCTCATTATTTCAACATTTATAGTAAACTTGGTTTACTTGTTTCAAATTCGCGTAACCTTGAGGTTTAGCGGCGAATTCATGATCATGACATCACGTACATTTCATATGGACTATGATTAGTCTACATTTCATTGACATCATGTGCATCTCATTAGTACATTCACGACATTTCATTTTCACCTTCAACGCGTAATTTTATGTTTAATAAATTTTATCGCGTGAGTTTTATTTTGATTATTTAACCCGTTACTTTCAAAAATGATCCCGAGGTATTTTTAAACTCACATTTAGTTCATAAAACTATATTTTTAGTTTTCCTAGTGTTTCACATTTATTTGGTATTTTAATCGTAAACGTTTAATTATTACGTCGTTTTTCTTAAAATCTTACGATAATTATTTTATCACCCGATTTTCACAAGGAAAGTATTTTTACAATTTTTATCACCTCAATACAATCTATTTTGACTTATTAAAAACTTACTTGTACCACAAATTACCATTTACCTTTACATTCATTTACTTACACATTTTATTTAACAAAGTTTATACATAAATATCTACAAGTAAAGTTTGGAAAAAAAAATAATATGGGAAGACAACCCTCCCCAAAAACCGGCCAAGGGGGAGGGTATGTCTTAATTGTGGCATGGTTCTATGTCTCAAATAATTCAATCTAGATACATAAGTCTTACACTCAAAATCTTTTCACATACATACATTATTTTCAAGGTGTTAAACAAGTTATTTCTCTTCCTTTGGCTCTCAAAACCGCCACTTCAAAGACACCAAAGGGATCAAGATTTTGCAACTTCAAGTGTGTTATAACAACCTAGATCATATCCTTTTCATGGTTTTGAAATAAAACCAAGGATATCTAAGTTTAATCCTTTGTTACCTACACCTCTTCACTTGCACTAGTAAGCATATTCTCATCATTTTTATGTTTCCTTATCATTTTCATAAGTTTCTTTTCATTTTTGAAGCTTATATGCATGTTATGTAGTTTATACCATTTATTTCATGATTTTAGAACTTTTATATACTTATAGTCATCCTATAATTATTCCCAAGTTATTCTTTGGTCTTGATGGTGATTAGGAACCCATGACACCCTAAGAAGGTGTATGGTAGGATTAGATTAGCTTTGGAGTTGATTTGAAGGGATTAGAATAGGTTTTGTCCGAGAAAAAAACTATTTTCGTAAACTATATTTTGCGTTCTGTCCTTAAAACGAATTTCTGGAAAAACCTACTGTTGGTGCGACATTTTGGCCTTCATATTTAGAAAATATACTTTAAAACGAATCCGTGGCCTTTTGAACGGACAAAAACGGAGTTATAACGAAGCCGTGGTGAATTTTTGAAGTTTGACGACGAAACGTATTTTTTTTCTGAAAAACAGCAAACAGTTTTTACATATTTCGGGTCAAAAACGAGCCTTAAGCTTCACAAATTATTTCGACTTCTCAAAAATATATTAGTTTACTTGATACGGTTAAGGACATATTTTACGTAGAAAACGGATTTGAAACGACAAATATATGGCGTTTTCATCAAGTTGCCGTAAATATTAATTTCGAAAAACTATATTATTTTTGACGTAACAAGTATTTCATTAGCTATATCGTCCATGTTTATGCGCTTTTAACCATGATGTGAAACTTTTTATAACGAAGTGTCTTCTAGTAAAATCAAGTTCATCGGCCATATTTTCCAAAACAAAAGCCGTTTGTCAAGCGGAGTTATAGTGATTTAATTACGGATGTTCAAACATTGGTCGAAACTCATTTCCCGCACACAATTAGCAAAATCACCATCTTTAGCCTTGGATATCTTTATGATCGAGACCTTTTGAACGAAAACTCCGAACTGAAACTTTTAGATATCGACACAAACTTTCCAAAACCGCCGAGTTCGTTTTCTAACAATCGACGTACACCGCTTTACCACCACTTTTCCGGAGCCATTTTGTTGATTTCATGATTTTTCCTACGACATTGTTTTATGACTAAAAGTGGCAAATTCACCAAAAATCATTATAAAACCATTGTAGGATGACATTTTGACGTAAAACATGTAAAGTCATTTTTGATTGGTCGAGACGTCAAAAGAGTATTTTTGTCGACGAGTAATATTTTCAAAACTCAAAATGGTATAAATAACATACTGAAATGCATGCACAACATTGTATCGCACATTCATGACAACATATCATCACTCACCATAACATTCATTTTAGGTCGCGGATAGTTTCCGAGCCTCACTTTCGCACTTCATTTTGTTAGCATATCAATCATACCGGTGAGTTCAGAGTCCCACTTTCTATTACTTATTTGTTTTACAAACTATTCGGGGAGATACATGCTTAAATACTTATTTCTCTCATGAATACTCAAACCATTTATACAATTGTGTTACAATATACTTTTATACACTTTGAACATTATGTGTGGTTTATTGCGATATGTGCCTTAATGTACTAAACTTGTTTTCAATTATGCATCAACATACATACTTTAGCAACGGTTAACTCCTCGGGAGCCGGCCAAAACATTTAAACTCTTTTGCCAAACAACATTACTTATACTCTAGACTTGGTGTGTGTATTGACTAGACTTAAACAAACATCCCAAAGATTTATATGTTGGAAGGCCATTAATTTGATACATCCCAACGTGAGCGTTGGAGGAACATCCCAATATTTATATGTTGGAAGGCCATTAATTTGATACATACCAACGTGCGTCGTTGGAGGAACATCCCAATATTTATATGTTGGAAGGCCATTAATTTGGATACATCCCAACGTGAGCGTTGAGGAACATCCCAACACGAGTTGTTGGAAGACCCTTGTGATGACATTTATACTATTAACTACCTTGATGCGCATAATCATGATTGTCATACTATTTTTAGCGATGGGTTGTAAACACACGGGTTGCAAGTTTGTATGGGCGGGACTTGAACCGAGTGGATTTATTTATGCCTTTGCTGCGAACTATTTTAAATGACCAAAACTTTGCCTTTGTTTTATGAACGCCTTTAAAGCTTTACTTGTTAATCAAACTCTATGAACTCACCAACCTTTGTGTTGACACTTTTAGCATGTTTTATCTCGTATCTATGGCATTCACTTCATGGCATGCATTTGGACACATCATGGAGTCGTGGTGACGACGCTGCCTCACTTGGGTTTTATGCACTTTAAAACATCGTTGAATTGTAACAAACTTATTTCCGCACAAGTTGAATTTTCATTTGGGACCTACTTTGTAAACTCGATTGTTTTAATAAATTAAACGATGTGTTTTCCAAACGACACTTTAGGTCGCTCGACATAATCAGAACTTTGATGCTATGACGGTCCTCCCCAAGGTATTCAATTCATCACCAGAAAATGTAATTTGGGGTGTGATGATTGGTATCGAGCATCGGTTATAGAGAACTAGGTTGCATCATTGACCCTAGACTATAACTACATCATCATAGCATCTCATCATTTCATCACTAGTGCATGTTCACTTTACATGCGATTTATACGCACATTTTTCGAAAGTTATTTACTTTCATTTCATATCGATTGTCACATGGATGCCTTTAATGCCCATTCCATTATTTTCTTCATACTCGAATGTGGTGAATGCCCCGTCATTCCCTATCACAATTTTAACATCATTGACTCAACACCAAACAACATATGAGTCGATTAGTCCAAGACAGATAGTTACTCCTAAATTATACATAGCCCGATCACCTATGTCTAATTCGGGAAGAATCATGCGATGAAGGAGTAGTAGGCTTATATGAGTAAGCATCCTGTAATCGAGCCAAATTTTCAAAGATTTTCTTCAAACCACTTGTTTCCAGCTTGATCCGCGTGATGCTTCTTGTTTGATGAGTTGCAAAGATCGAGCTAGAAACAAGTTGTTACCTAAACCGATTTAGCCTAATCTCATGACAGCTTCTTGTTTGATGAGTTGTGAGATTAAGTAAAAATCGTTACTACAAAGTCTTTTGAGGGTTTTGCTCGAATGGGAAAGTTTGCTACCTCAAACCCTAAACCCGTTAGACCTAATAACGATTGAATTCGTGGATCAATTTTTGGATGGGCTAATGTGACAACCCGTACTTTCGTGTCATTTCAAAACAATTCATGTCTCATTATTTCAACATTTATAGTAAACTTGGTTTACTTGTTTCAAATTCCAGAACCTTGAGGTTTAGCGGCGAATTCATGATCATGACATCACGTACATTTCATATGGACTATGATTAGTCTACATTTCATTGACATCATGTGCATCTCATTAGTACATTCACGACATTTCATTTTCACCTTCAACGCGTAATTTTTATGTTTAATAAATTTTTATCGCGTGAGTTTTTATTTTGATTATTTAACCCGTTACTTTCAAAAATGATCCCGAGGTATTTTTAAACTCACATTTAGTTCATAAAACTATATTTTTAGTTTTCCTAGTGTTTCACATTTATTTGGTATTTTAATCGTAAACGCTTAATTATTACGTGTTTTTCTTAAAATCTTACGATAATTATTTTATCACCCGATTTTCACAAGGAAAGTATTTTTACAATTTTATCACCTCAATACAATCTATTTTGACTTATTAAAACTTACTTGTACCACAAATTACCATTTACCTTTACATTCATTTACTTACACATTTTATTTAACAAAGTTTATACATAAATATCTACAAGTAAAGTTTGAAAAAAAAATAATAATATGGAAGACAACCTCCCAAAACCGCCAAGGGGAGGGTATGTCTTAATTGTGGCATGGTTCTATGTCTCAAATAATTCAATCTAGATACATAAGTCTTACACTCAAAATCTTTTCACATACATACATTATTTTCAAGGTGTTAAACAAGTTATTTCTCTTCCTTTGGCTCTCAAAACCGCCACTTAAAGACACCAAAGGGATCAAGATTTTTGCAACTTCAAGTGTGTTATAACAACCTAGATCATATCCTTTTCATGGTTTTGAAATAAAAACCAAGGATATCTAAGTTTAATCCTTTGTTACCTACACCTCTTCACTTGCACTAGTAAGCATATTCTCATCATTTTTATGTTTCCTTATCATTTTCATAAGTTTCTTTTCATTTTTGAAGCTTATATGCATGTTATGTAGTTTATACCATTTATTTCATGATTTTAGAACTTTTATATACTTATAGTCATCCTATAATTATTCCCAAGTTATTCTTTGGTCTTGATGGTGATTAGGAACCCATGACACCCTAAGAAGGTGTATGGTAGGATTAGATTAGCTTTGGAGTTGATTTGAAGGGATTAGAATAGGTTTTGTCCGAGAAAAAAACTATTTTCGTAAACTATATTTTATGCTCTGTCCTTAAAACGAATTTCTGGAAAACCTACTGTTGGTGCGACATTTTGGCCTTCATATTTAGAAAATATACTTTAAAACGAATCCGTGGCCTTTTGAACGGACAAAACGGAGTTATAACGGCCGTGGTGAATTTTTGAAGTTTGATTTAAACGATTTTTTTCTCGAAAAACAGCAAACAGTTTTTACATATTTCGGGTCAAAACGAGCCTTAAGCTTCACAAATTATTTCGACTTCTCAAAATATATTAGTTTACTTGATACGGCTAAGGACATATTTTACGTAGAAAACGGATTTGAAACGACAAATATATGGCCGTTTCATCAAGTTGCCGTAAATATTAATTTCGAAAAACTATATTATTTTTGACGTAACAAGTATTTCATTAGCTATATCGTCCATGTTTTTGCGCTTTTAACCATGATGTGAAACTTTTATAACGAAGTGTCTTCTAGTAAAATCAAGTTCATCGGCCATATTTTCCAAAACAAAAGCCGCTTGTCAAGCGGAGTTATAGTGATTTAATTACGGATGTTCAAACATTGGTCAAACTCATTTCCTGCACACAATTAGCAAAAATCACCATCTTTAGCCTTGGATATCTTTATGATCGAGACCTTTTGAACGAAAACTCCTGAACTGAAACTTTTAGATATCGACACAAACTTTCCAAAACCGCCGAGTTCGTTTTCTAACAATCGACGACAATCGCTTTTCTGACCACTTTTCCGAGCTATTTTTGTTGATTTCATGATTTTCCTACGACATTGTTTTGCGATTAAAAGTGGCAAATTCACCAAAATCATTATAAAACCATTGTAGGATGACATTTTGACGTAAAAACATGTAAAGTCATTTTTGATTGGTCGAGACGTCAAAAGAGTATTTTTGTCGACTTAGTAATATTTTCAAAACTCGAAAATGGTATAAATAACATACTTAAATGCATGCACAACATTGTATCGCATATTCATGACAACATATCATCACTCACCATAACATTCATTTTAGGTCGCGGATAGTTTCCGAGCCTCACTTTCTGCACTTCATTTTGTTAGCATATCAATCATACCGGTGAGTTCAGAGTCCCACTTTCTATTACTTATTTGTTTTACAAACTATTTGGGGAGATACATGCTTAAATACTTATTTCTCTCTTGCGAATACTCAAACCATTTATACAATTGTGTTACAATATACTTCTTATACACTTTGAACATTATGTGTGGTTTATTGCGATATGTGCCTTAATGTACTAAACTTGTTTTCAATTATGCATCAACATACATACTTTAGCAACGGTTAACTCCTGCGGGAGCCTGCCAAAACATTTAAACTCTTTGCCAAACAACATTACTTATACTCTAGACTTGGTGTGTGTATTGACTAGACTTAAACAAACATCCCAAAGATTTATATGTTGGAAGGCCATTAATTTGGATACATCCCAACGTGAGCGTTGGAGGAACATCCCAATATTTATATGTTGGAAGGCCATTAATTTGATACTGTTCAACGTGCGCCGTTGGAGGAACATCCCAATATTTATATGTTGGAAGGCCATTAATTTGGATACATCCCAACGTGAGCGTTGAGGAACATCCCAACACGAGTTGTTGGAAGACCCTTGTGATGACATTTATACTATTAACTACCTTGATGCGCATAATCATGATTGTCATACTATTTTTAGCGGTGGGTTGTAAACACACGTGTTGCAAGTTTTGTATGGGCGGACTTGGAACCGAGTGGATTTACGATGCCTTTGCTTTGCGAACTATTTTAAATGACCAAAACTTTGCCTTTGTTTTATGAACGCTCTTTTAAAGCTTTACTTGTTAATCAAACTCTATGAACTCACCAACCTTTGTGTTGACACTTTTAGCATGTTTTATCTCTGTATCTATGGCATTCACTTCATGGCATGCATTTGGACACATCATGGAGTCGTGGTGACGCGCCTCACTTGGGTTTTATGCACTTTAAAACATCGCTTGAATTGTAACAAACTTATTTCCGCACAAGTTGAATTTTCATTTGGGACCTACTTTGTAAACTCGATTGTTTTAATAAATTAAACGATGTGTTTTCCAAACGACACTTTAGGTCGCTCGATATAACTGTAACTTTGATGCTATGACAGTCCTCCCAAGGTATTCAATTCACCGCAAAATGTAATTTGGGGTGTGACATAAAGAGTAGGCGTCACGACTGCAGCGACCTAGATCTAGATTCGACGGCGTGAGAAGTTGAAGTCGACGCGTCACAACCACAACGTGACGCCGTCCCAAAGTTGACTTGGCCAAGACGAAACCCTAATGGCGGCGATCCGACGGCGTCACAATTAAAGAGTGACGTCGTCGCAGTTGTAACTCTATATATAGAATTCGATTTTCGGACTTTTAAAGAGGTAGAATTGTGGAGTAAAAATCTAAAACGATTTTGGTTTGTCTTGGCCAGTATCTTAGGGTTCTCATACCCTATTTTACAACAAGATAAGTAATTTACTTCATTGATTTTATTATGTCTTCGATTGTATGTGTGTATGCTTGCATGTTTACCATGTCCGGCTAATTTACTTGTGTGTTGGCTTAGATCTATGAAACCTAGTTATTAATTATTGATTGGTTGTCTCTTATCTTAATTGTAATTGACTTAGGATTGCAATAGGCCATCATTCTATTTTTAATGCTTGAGTAATCTTTGTGAACATTAGTTTATAATCGCCTAGAATTATTGTAGGCTAAAAATCCAAAGATAACCTTAGAGTTAGTTTATGAATCCTAGAGATTTTGTAGGCAATAACCTTAAGGTATTCTCAAAGAGTTAGGGAGAAAAACATACCCTACGACTTTAGAAGACACAACGCGTTAAGAATAAGGACGTGACAATTCAACCATCAATAAAAGATAACTATGGAGTAATAGTATCTAGGTAGACACATTTTTAATCATCATACGAGCACACATCAATTAGACCTAAACTACCCCTTAGCTTAGATTAGATAATTAGATAAGTAGAGTAATCGGTAGAAGTACCACCCCCCAAATCCAATACCCCGAGATCGTACCTTTAATTTTCTAAAAAATGTAAAAAAGATAAAAAAATAGTCTTCCTCAACCCCAACCTTAACGTAGTAATTTCTCACTAGCATTCCTATTCCCCTAGAGAACGATATAAATCCCGAGGCTTACCCTAATACTACACTACAATGATTAGGTTCACGCCTAGGTGGTTGAAAACTTGCTCAAGAAAAGGAAGTTTACTTTGACCCAAAGCGTTGCGTTATGCAGCGTATCAGTCGTACACGTTATGATGCTTCCGAAAGTTTGAAACCATCATGGGGGAGAAACGTGTACTTTGATATTTTATGGTCAACCTCCATGGGAAAGTAGTGTATACTACTCTAATTAGTATGGTTTGTGAAGTATTCTACATGTGGGAGAAGAATTGTTGATGATGGAGAATGAACCTTTGATGAACCACTGCATGTTCCCCTAAAACAGAGATTCACCGAAACCAAAGTTGTCATTACACATTCAAGCTGACATTATTTACGGTTTAGTCTTGATTTTGTAAAATCCCGCGAAAGAATCTATTTCTCGGTTTAAATCATAGATTTGTAAAATCCCGTGACAATGGAAACATCCGGTAAAAGAAAAGTGCATTTCGGATTTATCTCGGTTTATTCTTGGTTTTGTAAAATCCAAAAAGAAGCTATTTCTCGGTTTAAACAATAGAATTGTAAAATCCCGTGATCATAGAACCATCCTAGAGAAATGAAAATGTATGTCTAGATCTTATCTAATGCTGGTGCTACGGTTTCTGCTTCGAAGAAGGGATAAAAGGTGTACTTCATGAATTGGGTGACTGTTTGGATTTTCTTCATGGCAGATTGGTTATTACAAGGTTTTACGGGGTTATGTGCTTTTGACAAAGGTCAGGATGAAACCATTATCAAATTTCATTTAAAACCTCAAAGGAGGCTAGATTTGAGCTTTTAACAAGAAGATGTGACAACGGCGTTAATTCATTATTACTTATTTGAGGTTGAAGTGAAATTTCACGGGCGAGTGTACTTAGTATCTGAAGGTATCGGGGATGGTTGTATGAAGATTCTTCGAGATCCTTGTTCGAGCTTTTAACATTTTCAAAAACGAAGACTTGGAGATCTAGTTATTTTTGGGTGATTTTTCTTTTTCTTTTTACCACCACAAAATAACTATCACTTTAAGGAGTTACGTTGTAGTGCTCAGTATCACATTAAATTGTGGATTTTCAAGAGGTGATGTACGTCTTATACTTGATGGGTGGTTGGATGAAGAGTATAGAGTACTTAGGATTCAAAGGGGCATGAATTCTCGACACCGCTCTTTGTTACATGTGTGCAAGTTTAAATCACGAGTTCGGGTTATCTTACTTGAGGGTCAAATTCATCATATTGGGTTTTCTCCATCAGATGTCATGACAAAGAGCCTACTGAATGATAATGTGGTTGATAAAAAGTTTACCAAGAGTAGTAGAAAAGAGAGAGATTATGACATTTGAACACAACAGTTCAAGCCTCATTCTCTAAAGAAAATTAAAGTGTACGCTTCAGTGCACTTTATCTTCAAAAGAAGAGAAATCTTCTTATGACGTTTGAACACATCAGTTCAAGCCTCGTACCTCAAAGAAAAGAAAAGTATATGTTTCAGTGCGCTTTATCTTCCAAAGAAGAGAAATCTTCTTATGACGTTTGAAAATAACAATTCAAGCCTCGTTCCTAAAGAAAAGAAAAGTGTACACTTCAGTACGCTTTATCTTCGAAAGAAGAGAAATCTTCTCATTTATGACCATTCTCATCAACATGCTTCATGCTTTTTCCATGCGCGATCAGTTATCAAGTGAACTGAACTATCGATGATTGTTCTCTTATTCCACTTGCTCAATTATAATGGCGATGGCAACATCATATGCAATTTTTGCGGGGGAGAAGTGTGAAAAGTCTACATAGTCTACATTTTAAAGATATTTTCTTGTTTAATCAAGAGTGGCATCTCCGTATGCAATTCTTGAGGGGAGAAGAAGTGTGATAATTCTACATTTTGAGTTACATCTGAGAATAAATGGTCATACGGCTCCTAAACTCATGTAAGAACCGAGCTTCTTCTTATCGGGTCATCTTCATCATGTCTTCGATAGAGATGGTGTACAAATTAGTGCCACGAGTTCCCTTTAAAAGCTCAACACCATCCAATTCTCTATCAAAGCAAGAGTGTTTTATGAAGGCCACTTCAAGATCAGAGTCGCAGAATTGACCAACAGAGAACAGATTATGACCAATAGATTAACGAAGCAAGAGTGTTCTTCTAAGAGCCGTTGGTTGACATCTTCAAGGGCTGATATGATTAATGATAAAGTTCTTCCAGTTAATGCTTCACGCACACATCAACATGATGATTCCGAACATATTTTGATGGGGAAGGTTGGTTTGGTGTTACCATTTCGTGTGTTCGTTGCGGGGCTGATTTCCTTGATGAACATCTTTCTGTTCTTGCTTGATTGGTAAGGATTTTAGTTAAGGGGATTTGCTATATATAAGTTAACGGGAATGCATTTGGTGAGAAGAAGATGTTAACATTCTGTTCCCCAAACGGACACTCTTGAAGAAGGTCGAGTCTAAAGTCTGTTCTACATATTCGACTGCATGTTAGAAGACTAATGACGAGTTGCATTTAACGATCTAAAGACTTCTTCTTATTCCGGGCATTCATCATAAAGATTGTCAGTTTAGGAGAGAGCACTAATTGGGGGAGAGTGAAAAGTCAAATTTAATCCCTAATTAGACTTGCTCATACTATTCTTCACCAAGTTGATTCTCACAAGATTTCAAATGGTCTTCTCAAAAGATTTCTAGTACATGGGCTTATAATGTGTTGCTGATTCTGAAGTATCAAAACTAGCAAGGGGGAAGGAGACGCATCTAAACGCAAAACGAGTAAACTTGATGGACTTAATACTTCTAAGTGATTGAAGAAATCCCGGGAAGACAAATGTCGTGACCGCAGAGAAACTCAAGGTTTGACTCATGGCGTTTAGTGTTCTTATTTCAACTATGTGGGGGAAGAGATGGAAGAGTTAGTTTCTGGTGATAAAAGAGGTACACAAGTGTGTGATGATTTCGATGTTATCGCAATCATCGAGGGAGAGATTGTTTCACTGAGAGCTTAATCACTTATTCGGAGATGACATCCACAGAGATAATCGATGATTGAGCTCGCTACTCAATGTTATCGGTTATTCTCTTTGGGCATTTGGGTACTTCGGGTTCTTGAGCTTCATACACTATCATCAGGAGAGAGAAAAGTATACATCGAGGTTATTCTTTGCATATCGGACTTAATCTGCTACTTCGGTGCTATCGGCTATTCCTTCTTTGGGTATATGTGTATTCGGGATCTTGAGCTTTATTCTATGAGACTGACTGCATCACTTCAACTACTCGGGGGAAGTGGTCTCTTGACACCTTTAGGGATGCATCGCTTCAAACTTCAGTGGAAAAGAAATATGAGAAGATTCATTCAAGCGTGGGATGATACGTTGTTGTTCTATCTTGATGATATAACCCCGAACGAAGAATCACAAAGATCATTCTTAAAAGGAGCAGCAAGATCGATGATAATGGTGTGCTTCTTTGTGCACCTAGCTAAGGCAAGCTTGAAATAGAGCTTCGAATCTACTCATCAAAAGGATTTTCGGTTTGGGGAAGCTACCAAAGTCTCACTTCGTAAGGCTCAATTTCTCTCTTGATTCAAGAGCCTTGGAAGCTTTAGTGGTGAAAGTTTAAGAGATGATGACTTCTATCTTCTGCAACGGGGTTATTCGATATCCTTATCTCGGTACTAGTATCATCATTTTCTTAAACTATATCATCTACTCTATCTGTAAATATTTATCAAAAAGCAAAATACAAAAATATAAAATACAAAAAAATAGAAAAATATAAAATCATCAAAAACCCATAAAAATAAGAAAATTTGGAAAGATACCAAAAATGTTTTTCTCAAGACATGTCTTCTGGTATCGATAACATCTACGGTCTTAGAAATGTCATTCAATAATGGCACGTGACCATAGATGAAGTTCGAGGAGGAGGTGTAAATATTCTTTTTCAAAACATGTCTCAAAATATGGCTTGCAGTTATTTCAGACTGTAACACGTGCTTAAACCATGGTTTGCTATTATTTCAGATAGCAACTCGTTCTTCAAAAAAGGAAAGTGCTGCGCTAAACCAATTTTTAAAAATATCGTGCACTTATCCTAAAACAAATTGAGGAAAGCGTGTCGACAAAAAGACTGTTGTTCCTACACAAATGTTTTTCTTTCTAAAATTCTTCAGAAAATTATTTGTTGCGTTCAAAATGGTGGAAAATGAGTTGCTTGAAAATCAATCGGTATCAGAGTTTTCATAAATTTGCAAACTCAATCAATGACTTCAGCGCTTTTAAAACTTTTCAGAGAAAGAGTCATTGATTGAAGGGAGAATGTTTTCAAATTTATATCATCTAATGGGCTTATATAATCATCCTATACTTAATGTAAAAGATCTTCCCTACGTTGAAGGACTAGGAGCTTAGGATATGATGATTGTTAGGATTAGATGATTAGAGTTTGATGAACACATTATTCCCATGCCTTTGTATGATCTGATTGATATGTTGGATTGACTTTTATTAGTCGATTGTTGTTTGGGTGATGTCGACCACCATATATTTGTATGTATGTCCACTAACACTAACATATGCAGATATCATGGTTGATAAGAATGTTCCCGATCCGGATCCCAAAATGAAGATGATTGGATGCCGAAAGGAAAGGGCAACTATATCTTGGGTCGACAAAGAAGAAACAAAACTTAATTGGATCTCTATGGATAGTTGGCACGATAGATGCAACTTCGAGAGGACTCATTGCTTTCATTGACGGTTTTCTTCCATCCTTTCGGCAAGAACAAGCGACTTGTGATGTTCAACCACCTAACGTATCTTTGTGCAGGACAAGTAGTGGATGATACAATTTTTCAAAAATTTTGAAAATATTATTTTAAAAATGGAAAATATTGTTTTGAAAATAAATTGGACTCAAATTTTGGAAATCAAAACAAAAGTCACTCAATCAATGACTACGGTCATGGATTGAGGGAGAGAGTGATTTCAAATTAAATATTTTTAAAGAATATTTCATCAACAAGTCCGTTTTGTACAATATAAAGTGGTAATCTAAAGATTTAATGTTATGTCATGGTATGATTTTCTTTAAAACTCAAAGATCTTTCAAAATGAAAAAATTCCTATACTTGTTTGATTGTGAAATTTTTTCTCTTACCTAAAAGATCTCTTAAAACTATCATACGTGACACTAACAATCTTTAATGTCTAAAATTGATCCTTATCAGCTATTTTCAAAATTAAATCAAGCCACGTCTTTCCTAAAATTTTCTAAATGATTTAAATCAATTGAGATCACAAATCTCAAAAGATTTGAAATTTTTGATCGGGGGAGAGATCGTGATTTAAATCTCAAATCTGTTTAAATGGAATTAGTTTTAGTCCTTTAAAAGGCACTCCTGCCTCCATGTGCCAAACGATTTCAAATACACAATGCACATGTTGAGGGGGAGCATTTATCCAAAAACAAGATAAGAATTTAAACCATGCACCTTTTCTCCCATGTTTTCTAAACCTAATTAAATCACTTGGGATCCAAAATCTCAAATGGTTTGATATTTTTTATCAGGGGAGAATTTGTGATTTAATTATGAAATCTGATAAAAGATGATTGTTTTGATTCAATTGTGCAGTCGCTCTCCCATATGTGCTAAACGCTTTCAATCTCGAAGCACATATTGAGGAGGAACATTTCAAAAGAAAATAAACTATCAAGGTACAAAGATTTCTATGTTTCAACCTAAAGTACCTTGATTGATTTTCTAAATGGTTTCTTAATGGCTTGTGTGATCGTGAATGTACTTCAAAAACCTCTTTCCTCTATGTGCTAAATAATTTCAAATATCCAACGCACATATTGAGGGGAGAATTTACCAAGAAAATCAAAAGGCTTTTTCCATGAAAATTGTGATCAAAGAAATATTTCAAAGTCCTCTTGCCTCCATGTGCTAAACAATTTCAAAATCATAAAGCACATGTTGAGGGGGAGCATTTTTAAATGATCAAAAACAATTAAGGTACAAAATGCTTTGATATTATATCACAAGTACCTTGATTTATTTTCCAAATGATTTTTCAATTGGTTTCAAGAAGGAAAGAATAATACCAAATGACCGACCAATTTACTTTATGGATGGTGGTATAAGGATGGTAAGGTTAGGTATTTGTTCCCACGATCCAGCCAGAGCCGGAGGGATCTACCCATGGACAATCCACTAGATAGTGTAGAGTCCTTAGGTATATTGAAAAAGGAGAAAATGAGAATATGGAAAGAGTGCCGATCGAGACAAAGCTATTAATGGAACAAACCCAACAAGGTTCTAGTAATGAAGTCTCATTAAGCACTAAAGGGTTGAAGAATGAAAAGAAATGTAAAGTGAAAAGGGTGAAAGAAATATCCTCCAATAATTCAACTTTAGGGTGGTTCAATACATATGCTCTTTGGTGGTTACTAAGGTAATGCTGGTATTGAAGACAAGACGTCATGGACCCGATGACGACCGCACTAAACTTCCCAAGCTACTCAAGTTCTCTTAAAAGGACTTGTTTCATTCTCATGGGAACCTACATAATCTATCAACTTTCTCTTAGAGATTGTTGATATTGAAGAAGGAGACCCTCTCCCTAGTCTCCGGCATAGGAAATCAAAATGCACAATTGAGTCTAGAGCCAAGAGATAATCCACAAAATCTCATTAGGACACAAAATTAATGAAGACTTGTTGTTTCACACAATGTGGAAAGTAAGAATATATTAAGAGTCCTACGCATTATCCTTGTGGTATTGACATCCAAGTGATATGTCAAATATTCACAATGAAGATGGAAATCCTTCTAGAGCCAACATCAAACAAGCTCTTGGTGGGTGACATGTGAGATCTTTCCAAAAGAGCAAGCTTGTAACAAGCGGATAGAAACGATGGGGCGATTCATTCTTGAATCAACCTTGGTCCAGAAATGAATTGCGAATACTTTTGGAAAAATCGTTCGATGTACAAATCTTATTTTCTAGCACACCAAATGTGTATTCATTTTCAAACACAAAAAGTATTTCGATTGAAAATTGATCTTTCTTATAAAACCTTCGGTCGTGTTGCAAAACTCTTTCTTCAAGCAATACACGATTGTTTTTCAAATCAATTTTCATCAATCAGTAAATCTCAATTTCTTTGGTTCACTAACTCCGTGTTGTCTACTTTGGGACACTCCGGTTTGAGAACGGCAAGAATTGCGAAACCCTGTCATGGAGATTCTTGAACTCTACCGATCACGGTAGTATTTATATCGATCAACGGGAACCGTGGTTCTTGCAACTATATTCATCGAAAGTGAACAAAGACACTTTCGTGTCGAGTTTATGTTTAAGTTTTTTTATTGCTAATCGTTGTTTGCTAAAAATTAGTTAAAAATAAAAAATCATGGGAATGATGGAACTGTTTGTGACGGTTGCGGTGATCGAGTCGAAGTCAATTCACAACCACATGCTCACAACATTCAGGTTTGTAAAAATGTCATTTCATATTTTTAAGACTTTTATTTCTTAGATTTCACTTTTTAATTCACAACGTTCATCAATTGAAGAAAAATCATGACCATCAAATACATACAACAAAGATGCTTCCGCTACTCGATGAAAAGATGTCACGATCCAAAAGTGTGAGCATGTCGGTCAAAAGTCACAACATCACATGAAGGCAACACAATAAAGGGTGATCCAGATTTTTGGTGATGTGGTGATGATCATCAAGATGTGGATCGGTTCAAAGACCTCCACCGAAAGTACAAAATAATCGGACTATGAAGAGTCACTGCTAAAGCACAAAGATTTCGGAAGTGAAGAATTGAAGTCTACGAGCTCAGAACAGAAGACAAAATAGAATGCTAGGATTCAAAATGTAAATCATGGGGTGACCTCCCTTAGGGGGAGATTGTTAGGATTTAGAAAATCCATAGTGAAGTGTTGGTCACCCCAACTATTGTCTAGCATATGTTAGCTCGTAGACATATCATTATTTACTAGTTTATTAGTTAGTTATTAGCTTAATTTAGCTTAGAGTAACACCGTAGAGGAAGGACGGGTCTTTACCCATTGTATGCCTAATCCACAGTCCGACAGGAGGACGTTTAGGTTGTAACTATAAATACCCCTTCCATCCTTGGAAGGGGTGGTGCTTCTAATCTAACATTTCATTTTTTTTTTACTTTCTCTCACTAGAATTACCCTCTCATCTCTTTCTCTCTCTAACCATGGCATACTTGCTTTATCACCATCCTAGACCACCCAAATCATCAAACAACATAAAAGTATGATCCAACACTTATGCTTATCTTCCCAAGAAGTTTTCAGCCCATACATCAAAGACTAATTTGCTCTTTAGAGATAAGTCTTCAGGGTCATTGAGACATTTTTCAGATCTCACTGACTCTGGTGTTGTTTGTAGCTCCTTATACTTTACTCACTAACACCGCATAAACTTACAAAGTGTTTATTCAGTTCGCCTTCGACTTCCCGGAAGCTTGACAGTTGATTCAGCTTTATACAACTCTTACTGATTTCTTATATCAATGAGTTACATCCACTGATGATCATTAGTGAGTTACATTTTACTGATAACCATCAGGGTGTGATACTCTCTAATAACCATCAGGGAGTAACACATTCTGATAACCACCAAAGAGTAAGACCTTTGATTTCCATAAAATGGTGTCTTACTCTCTTATCCTTATTAGTGAGTGATGTTCTCCCTAATCTTTATTAGAGACTTAATAAATTAGGTTGTTTTATGTTTAAATACTTGTTAAAGACAACCGGTCGAAATCAGACCCAACAATCTCCCCTACTTGAATATACAAATAGCCTAATCTTAGTCAGTAATAAATGAGCATAACGGCTTCTTCTTACATATTGATTTACAACAAAGAATAAAATATTTAAACGGTTACAGTCTGATTCTTTGTTGTTGTTGAAGAAGATAAAGACCCTGCAGACCTTGAACTATCATCGTTAGTGGTCCGAGTCACCATTGGTTCAGCTTCTTTAGTATTGTAACTGCTATCTTGAATATTAGTCAGAGACTGTCTGGTCAGCTATTCTACTCCACAGTCTCCCCCTGTTTATATACATAGATAGCCACAATTAAAATCATTTGTAAGTGAGCATAACGACTTCTTTTTACAAACTGATGTACACCAAAGAAAGGGAAAAATCAATGAAGATTGTTCCCCTGTTGAAACTGTCTTCATCGAAGTTTCTTGAGGAACAGGAACTGCACGATTTAGCGAACACTTCTTGATGCAACCTTTCAGCGCGACTGAAGACCAACCATCCATCCCCTGATGTTTCCCATCAACAACGGTCTCAGATGCCTCATTAATAACCCCTGATGTTCCTTTTACCCAATCTTGGTTGCTACTGAGAGTAACCATTTTTCCATAACTAGCATAACCACTCTTCATAGTTGGTGGATAAACATACTCACATGCTCACAAGAACCTCTGAAACAGAAATTCCATGTAAGAGCATTTAATTAGGACGTTATATCCTAGTGAACTTTATTTCTGAACAAAGGTACTTGCAAGAAGGTTTTACTTTGAAGAGGGTGGTAAAAAGGACTGGAGATGAGGCAGATGAAGCTTCATTCCGCACAAGATCATCGTGATAGAACCCGATCTTGTAGAAATGAGGTATGACTGTTGTTGGGAAGGGTATATCTTGGTGGGGTTGAAAGAGGATGGTTCTGGTTTTATGTTATTAGCCGTCATTCAAGAACGGCTATGAATTATTAGCAGTCACTCAAGAACGGATATGGATTAAGAGAAACCCACCTGCTTTGATACCACTTGTTGATCCACGCAGTTTGAGAAAATGATGATATCTTCCTACTAATACTAAGAATAATAACAACATCACCCAAAACCACAATAACAACATTTGTACTTTTCAACGTTTACTTATTATAAATGAATCAAAGATTTACAGTGGAATAGTTCACGACAAACAATTTCGGTTGATGACAAAGTGTAACTATCATATTAGAACGACTAGTGGCAGCTAGCTTTGCTTAGTTCGTTCCTAAGAGAGGGAATCGTATCAACTATAATATTAAGTATTACTTTATGTGCTTGTTTAGGATCTATACTTATCTCGGCTAAAAAGTTCCGTTTAAATAGGAAGGGAAATACTGTTGAATCACGTAAATACAGTACTTTGCCAACTTGCACTAGATAGCACGTGCCTAGTATGCTAGGTTAAGCGTACTTTTGGTTTACCATTGTTGACAACTTTTTGTACCCAAATGTTGATTTATCGTCCTTTGATAAGACCTTATACTTATCTTCCCAAGAAGTTTTTCGCCCGTACATCAGAGACTAAGTTGCTCTTCAGGGATAAGTCTTTAGGGTCATTGAGATATTTGTCAGATCTCAGTGACTTTAGTGTTGTTTGTAGTTCCTTATATTTACTCACTGACACCACATCAACTTACAAAGTGTTTCTTCAGTTAGTCTTCGACTTCCTTGAAACTTGACAGTTGATTGAGCTTTATACAACTCTCACTGATTTTTTATATCAGTGAGTTACATCCACTGATGATCGTTAGTGTGTTACATTGTGTGATACTCTCTGATAACTATCAGGGAGTAACACTTTCCAACAACCATCAGAGAGTAAGATTTTTGATTTCCATCAAGGGGTGTCTTACTCTCTGATCCTTATCGGTGAGTGCTATTTTCGCTGATCTTTATCAGAGACTTAATAAATTAGGCTAGTTTATGTTTAAATATTTGTCATAGAAAAATTGGGTCGAAAATCAGACTCAACATAAAAAAAAACTGAATATTTAATTTTATTTGGTTCGATTTTGGTATTTTTTTTTTCCGTGGTATTACCCGATTTGTGAACACCCCTAAACCGGGAGAGTGTTGAGCTCAACAAAGACACGTGCGTGTCACGTGACCAATGGTGTTGAATATATTTATGGAACAAAATCTTGAAAAGTAGTGTACTTTTGGTGTTGGATCTCTTGTTCTTGTCTGAAAGTGGAGTTAAGATTATTAGATCATTGTTGTTATTAATATTATGGCGCACATCAATTCATGTTTCTTGTTATTTCTCTTTATAAACCTTTTTCACATGGCCATTGCTAGAGGCGGTCAACATCATCATTCAGGTCAACTCCTTTTTTTTTTTTTTTTTTTATAATACATAATATGTTTCAATTGTAGTAATTACATGAAAATGTTTAAAAGGTCTGTTTCTGTAATCCAGTTTTGATTCTGTGTATTTTAAAGTTTATTGCTGATTTTGTAAATGAATAATTGAATATACATGTTGTGAGGTTTTTGAATGGAAGTGTCTTTTTTTAAGGGTCAAACTGGGCATGTTAATGAGGTAATGATGAAAATCTTAGCAAAAATTGGTTTGATTAGTTTGGCACGTGTTTATGTTTTGGCTGATTGTAGTAGGCACAAAGGTACTAACATGATCCGCTCCGGAACTCCTTTAAAGAATTGACAACTGGGTTAAGCTAATTTAGGATTTCCACGTAATAACAATAGAATTTGTATTGGAAAGCTGAAATATTTTTATGAAAAAATTATGTCTTGTTTCAACTACTTTTTAACCAAACGGAAATCTCTTAATCTTGCATGTGCATTTCACATGCTGTATCTAAGATGATGAACTGGTACATATTTTTTGTCTGTGTGTTTGAATCCCGACGCAAAACACATCCAGGGGCATTTATCTAGCTCAGATGGTATAGCTAACTCGTTAGGATTTGGAGGTTGTGAATTTGATAAGGTCACTCTACTAAATGTGAATTTGCATGCGTTCATGTGTTTTAACTTCTGAGGTATACATATTAGCAAGTTGTGCAAACCTATGTGTCTTAATAGCACTTGCCTGCGACTGTTGACTTTCATCATACATTTCTCTTTAGGGTTTAGACAGTCTCTACTTCACCATTGGTTCATCTTTATGCTTCTTGCACGCTTTCATTAGATACAGAGTAGGTGTGATTCAAATTAGGTATACCATGAGAGAAGCTAAAGGCAATTGTATTTCAGTTTGGCTCTTCGATCTCTAGTATGACCCCCTTCTTCGCACTTGACACAAAATTTTACTAGACTCACTGAATTTTGCCCATTTGATAACAAGAAAAAAATTGCTATATCAAATTAAGGGTGATTCATAGTAGATCCTGAGCACCAGAGTTTAGATGGAGTTTGTGAATTGTTACTATAAATCGTAATTTAAGTGCTTATCTATAGATTTAGGTAGTGACACTTCTATGAACATCTTGACCTCCAAAATGATCAGATCTTTATTCCATCATGAAGAAATCTTGATGTCATGGATAAGTAATGCTAATCATATCTTCTGATCAAAGTACCTGTGCTAAACACTATATGCTGCGAAGTACATATAATCATTCTAAAATACTTAAATACCATAGAGTGGTTATTCTTAGTATGACTGTCCGGGTATCTGGTATATTAAAATCATAGTCTATTGAGATAAAACATGTAATTTGTTTTTGGTTCTTACTCATGGTCACAAATTGTGATTCAGATGTAGCAGTCAAGTATTTTGGAACTACAATACTAGTTTGGTACGTAAGCATGCACCTAATGCACAATCATGTAAATAGTGACCCACACCTAACCTTTTACATATGAGAATACTTGAATATAAATTTATTGGAGGTATATCCTTCCAAATTATGGTTTCTATCAATTGTGATGAAACGTTATACCTAGGAAGAATAATTATCCAGAAAAAGAGGGATTCCATATAATCTTTCAGCATATCTGAATTGATCTTTGATCAACAGGTTTTGTGGATAAAACATATGCTGGCTCAGGAAGGCATTTGTCTGAAGAAAACCACCTTCAAAAACTGTATTATAAGTCTTCACAAATTTTCAATAATCAATACCTTGTAGTAATTATTTTGATTCACTTTTGGTGATATTTGAATATCTTCCATGCAGTAATGCTTTAGCTCGTGGGTATATGACTAATTCGGATCTTGAGAAGGCTATCAAGGCATTTCATGGTAGATGCGGTCACATATCCAGGACATACAGGTGACTTCTCTATTGACACGTTCACTAGCTGATAAGACATCATATTACAGTTCTCGCAGCTGTCATTTTTGTTGATCGAAATAGTTTAATTTCGGTTTAGTGGTGTTTGTATAATTAGCTGACTTGTTATTGTTCTCTCTTTATGGGAATTCTATCGTATACCAGTATTGGGAGAAGTGTCTTAGGAGTCCCACTGGTAATGTATTGACTCATCCCTCTACAGTTCTATTTCTTATCTATTACAGTTATTTTTAAGTTATAGATGCTTATCCTTTCTTCCATAATATCTAATGCAGTGGGTGATGGAAATTTCTAATAACCCGGAAGGAAGAGGCTAAACCTGCTTTCAAGGTGATAAAATCTTGCATTATTGTCAAAAAGGTTTAAATTATGCTGATATTTTTTGTGCAATTGGAACCTTCATTAGAGGTCCCACAGCTGAAGATATATGTAAGACTGGTCATGGACTTGATTGCTTGTTTTCCTAGATGTTGTAGTTCGTTTTAATTATCTAAAACATACTTTCATTTTCATCAAAGCAATATATTACTATTATTTTGTTCAAAAAAATAAATACAGTAAATAATAAGATTTTACTATCATGTTAGTCAATTTTATTTCGATATTTCTTGTTAGCGTCTTGAATTGTATGATTGCTTTTGGGATCAATTGGTGGATATCTTATGTTGCAGTATATTGGGAATGTGCATGGAGATGAACCTGTAGGCCGTGAACTTCTCATACTTCTAGCAAATTGGCTTTGTGACAATTATAAGAAGGATCCCTTGGTAACATTTCGCCTTTGCTACCCGATTATTGCTATATTTGTGGATCTTAATTTTTTATATATTCTCATAAACTTGAAGAGCAATTGAGCACAGACCTAAGTTGGTCATTTAAATAACCTATGGCAAATATGCATTGATGCGATATTAGTTTGATATAATTAGTTTTGTAAATGTCTAGTTTTATTGCTCCATTGGTACAATAAATTAGGAAAGACTAGAATATTATCTTTCTATCAGTTGATGAACACTAGTCCATCTAAAATCAATCCAGCAACTCAAGACCTATCTAACTGACAACTGTTCTTGCAACAAGACATTTTTTGTCACACTATATGGCTATGGTTGGCCAAGTTTATTGATTATTATTTTTTTATTAATTGCTCTTTTTGTTCAATCTATAGATATTGATTCAGCCATTTCTTGGTTCGTCTAAGCTCAGCAAAGCATCTATTATTTCTATTAATTTTGACAGCAAATTAATTTTTCATAAACCAGTAGATTTGTATGTCTTCTTCTCAATTGTGACTCCCTTTGACCTTGGAGTCACTGATCAATGCAGGCGACATTGATTGTAGATAATGTTCACCTTCACATCCTTCCGTCAATGAATCCTGATGGATATTCAATGAGATCACGTGGTAATGCAAACAACATTGACCTCAATCGTGATTTTCCAGACCAGGTACTTTCATCCTTGCATCATTTGTTTCACTAGTGATTAGTTACCTAAATAACGATTGTAAATGAAAAATGTAAATTTTCACATTTATATCCTCTTTGTAATGAGTATTTTTGGATTCCAAAGTTTCACTTGAAGCATCAGTTAGAATTGAACTGTGGGGAAAACTAAAATGATCTAGTTCTACTGGTTACTGAACAGTGATAACATTCTATGAAATTTCTGCAACATAACCTAAGTTTCTTCATGTTCTATGTTTCTAAATTTGATTTTCAGAGTGAGCACAATATAATAATATCAATTAACCTAGTCTAATACTTAATCTATAGCTAGAGGGATCAATAGTAATCAAGCTTTAACAATCTCCCCTGTACTTGAAAATCTATCTTGTGGTAAACAAATCGAGAAATAGCTATGACATGGTCAAACTGAATCTCGTTATATTACTAGCTCATCCAAAGCCTTAATTTTTTACCTTAAGGGCTCAAAAGGTTTATGTATATATTTTTGAAAAATACACCTAAAGAAGTTTTGCTAATCATTTGATGATGACGAATGCTTAGCTTGCTACTTGCATTTACTAGGTTGCGTAACATAGAAGCCAGATCCATATTTATGTAAAGTATATTCCTTTTTCATAGTTCTCAATTTACAAAGCAACGTCTGACTGTTCCATTTTATTTTACTCTTAAAATTTGAAGTGTGATGTCTTGTATACCATGATTTCATATGATTTCTTCCATTAGTTAAAAGCATTAAAAACTGAAATTGCATGATGTAGTTCTTTCCAATGAATAATGATGTTGATGAAAGACAACCCGAGACAAAAGCGATCATGAGCTGGATTAAAAAGATACATTTCACAGCCTCTGCTAGTCTTCACGGGGTAACCATTCTAAAACATCCGATGACCTAATATATGCAATGTTTCATTGTTTTAAGATAGAAAGTTATGCTATTGTGTTATTACATATTTGAATAATATAACTTGCTTTTGCATGTGATCTTGATTTCTTTTCCTGTATACTCTGTCATGCGTATATCTGTTTGATAGATTAAGTGATATTTGACATGACTTAGGCCCCTAAGATTTAGGAAAAAAATTTAGAGATGCGTTTTTGGTTGTTGTTGGCTTTATATACTGTCCTTTTATTTTCCCTTGATTTACCCTATGTTTATCAAGGTTTTCCCTCAAAGATGATGCAGCAATACAACCTTAATTTCAACATACAACAAACCTCTCTTCTACTATTGACAGAGAGTCCTCTCCAACTAAATCTTCCTCCTTGACGTCTCTCACTGTCACGCTAGAGTATTTTACATTTAAGTACTGGCTTGTTGTGAGCATAGTTCCTATATCCAGACCCTCTACCTCCATTCTAATCGGTTTTAATGCTGCTTTGAATAGTAAATTAACTATTCATTTAGCTCCATCTGATAACTTGATACTTTTGAAGCCAGAACATGTAGGTGATGGTTTACTTTTTTATATAATAAACATACTTAATTATGCCATGATTAGGAGTTGCTTCACGTACTTCATTTCTTGACTCTTGTATTAATGTTATGTTAGCTGCCCTGATCTAATAACAAAATTTTGGTTTCAAAGATTCATCATCTTTATAAAGCTAAACTCCATTTCTCTAAAAACAGTTCGAGTCCTGAAGTTTGATGTTTTATTTGTATAAAACATAGATAACAAATCCTGCAAAATATACTTTCTTATTTCTCAGGGAGCGCTTGTTGCAAATTATCCATGGGATGGGACCCAAGATAAAAGGTGAGTTTTAAATCAGGAATTTTAGTTTCTTTTAGTAAGAAATGTATGATTCATTCATGTGGTTTTCTATTATATCTCTACTATTATATAAAGCATTTAAATTGTGGGTTTTACCAAAAATTAAGATAAGTAGCTCTAATTATAGAGTGACATGTGTCACTTTTCAACTAAAAAATCACATTTATTTTCAAATTGAAATATCTTTTTATCTATGTATTATTTTAATAATCTAATTTTATCATATTTTCTAAAATTTTGTGCTCTTTAATACAACATCCATTTTGATATACTTTCATGAGTTTTTAGTTTTTACATTTTTAATGAGTTTATTTTTATTCGAATTTTTAAAATTTAACCTTTGTTTGAATCAATACAAATTTGAGTCATCAAAATTATAAACTTTTGGTGGAAGTGTTTGACGGGTAAAAAATTATGAGGGTCTTTGTATATGCG
Source organism: Chrysanthemum lavandulifolium (assembly GCA_022545495.1). Taxonomy (NCBI): domain Eukaryota; kingdom Viridiplantae; phylum Streptophyta; class Magnoliopsida; order Asterales; family Asteraceae; genus Chrysanthemum; species Chrysanthemum lavandulifolium. The sequence goes on from CM040241.1 coordinate 160,934,628, forward strand.
GGAATAATGATGTCACGGGAAAATTACGAGAAATCCAAACAAACACTTACAATGAACACATATACATTCGGAGTGCTGTGTAATGAATTCACTAAGCTGGTAGGAATTTTGAGAGAGTTGGATTAGCAATTAATTCACTATATATATACTACATATAATAGAAAAACGGTCAAAGGTGAAAAGTTGAAAAGCTGAATTGTTGAAATTGGTCAAATGAGAGATAAATGAATAGTATAATTAATACTCTTATTAAAACACCCCATTACTTAAAAGTACAATAATTTATTCACATTGTACAACCAATTAAAAGCACATCTACCAAATTAAAAACAACTAATTAAAACACCCCTTACTAAAAAGTACAATCAAATTTTCATAAAGTACAATTTAGAAAAGCTACAACATAATCCAAAATATAAAATAATTAAAACACACTAATTAATGATATTTTTAAAACACCCTAAAATGAAAAGTACATGTTATTATACACATTATACAAATTAATAAAACACACAAAACTTCATACAAGCTAACAAGTTGATGTTACATATAGTTTTGAAAACCAGACCGGACCAACGTGTTCAACCAGGAACCGGTGTCGCCACTGGTTCGGCTAACCAATTAAAGCCATCCGAAAACGAACCAGAGAGGACCCGTTGAAACCGATACAAACCGGTGAATCGGTCTCATCGAGATCTATTTCTGCGGTTAATCGTCACAGGGTACCCGCCGCCAAAACGCGTGAGTACCCTGCTATATACTATATATAAAGGAAAAACCAAAAAGTAAAAGTGAAAAGTTGAAACTAAAAGTGGAAATGTTGAAGACCGGGTTGACCGGGACGCTTCGAACCCGGCGGGTTGACCCGATTTAATTTGACTTGTTTTCGACCCAACCTGTCAGGTTGACTCGGTTTAAATCGACTTGTTTTTTTTACCGGAACGGTTCAACCGGTTGAACCACCCGGGTCGAACCAGGTTTCAAATTTGACAAAATTATATGAGAAATAATGAAGTAGTTGTGGAACCCGTGACAAATTTGGAAAAATGATAGACCAAGTAATTGTAGTTTTTTGTTGTTTATTTTGCTTTGACACATGTACGTTGTCATTTGTATAATGCTATTTGGAAAAATGTTGGTCTTGCACCAATTAAGGGACTAGCATATATGAATCGTCTTTTAAAGTTAATATATATTGTATAACCCTTTGTCCGGTATATCAATAATGTTATGTAAGTTTATTAGAATCACAAAAATTAAATAGTATTGTTATCTTTAGCGATAATTATTTGTACCCCAAACAAATAGCTTTGAACAATGCTTAAATACCTATGCAAATTGATAGTATAAGATAATCTTATTATGGTGATATTAAATTTGCAAGGTTACAAGTTTAAAAGCCACACACCAAATAATAAACGCTACACATGTAAAAAAAATAGTTGTCACTCCCTATGACAAAACAAGAAAAAGCGGTCACACATGTTGGCTATGTCTCTAAACTACAATATAATATTGTCAACTACATAATACCGTTGCTTTTTGTAATGCTTGAATCTATTATTACTAAAATCTTAATAACTTAAAAGCTAAAACAATCCTATTAGAAATATTCTCCCACACTTAGATCGAGTCCACATAATTTCTTGAAAACTCTATATTTTTGCTGCTATGCAACCACGCATCAGAATTATAGTTATTCGAAAATGATTCTCTGACGCTACAAATACAGTTTGTTGAAAGAAACTTATGGGTTATCGGAATTTTGCATAAAACTAAACACCGTTACCGCTAGGCGCGGGTACTCGTCTAGTATTTATAATATAACTATATTTTTTTGCCGCCGCTATGCGCGGGTATCCAACTAGTGTTCCACAAAAGCCGAATGAGGATACCATTTCTTATTTATAATATAACTATATAGGAAGTTGTTGACATTAACTTGGGCGACTTTGATTTGACCCATTTCTTATTAACCAATTTTGTTTGACCCGTTTGAGAGAATACACAACTCAACTTGACCTGTAAATAAGTAAATGGGTCAAAATGGCCACCTGTACATATGATGGTATGTTGACATTGCTTTTTCTGTATTTCAGCAAAAATTACTATGCATGTCCTGATGATGAAGCTTTCAGATATCTGGCAAAATTGTATAGTGGCTCTCACTTTAACATGTCTCGCAGCAACGAATTTGATTCAGGAATCACAAATGGGGCTTATTGGTATGCTACTTGAAAAGTAACAGTGTTTCAAAGTTTGGAAAAATTTACACTTCCCTAGTTGACTGTAGTTCAGTTAGATTTCTGATGTAAAATTTGTACCGCCATGTTTCTAGAGTGAATTGTTGTTTTCTTCTCTATTAATTTCGATTCTGCTGCAGGTATCCCATATATGGTGGCATGCAAGACTGGAACTATATCTTTGGTGGATGTTTTGAACTGACTTTGGAAATCAGTGACAACAAATGGCCTCCTGCCAATGAGGTCAGTTTTTCCATTAAATTAGCTGATCCATTCTCAGGCATGCATCATATTCCCCAAGTAGCGTAAAGACAAAAGTTATCCCTCGTATATCACCATTGACCAGATCAGTAACTGTTTGACCAAACAGTATAGACTCCTCATGACTTTGCCAGATATGATAATAGGTTCAGATTCGTCATTAGGTTTCTTTATGCTATGTAAAATTTGCTCCTTTGAGATAACTGCAATGCAGAGCAAGTGCTAATGCATCACAAAGTTCAATTTACATGGTGTAGAAACAGAAAAATATGTTTAACGATTTTATGATATTTAGATATATAACATCGAGTTTCTTCGGCTGTCCCTGGAAGAACTTTCCCAATTAATCTTGTAGGATCTTACATTTTCATTTCTTTCATGCAGCTTCAGATGATATGGAACTACAACAAACGAAGTATGCTTGATCTTGTTGCAAGTGTTGTGAAGGTAATCATCATTAAAAATATTTCCAACTGCTTTCTTTATCTAGTCCACGATCTACTCTCAGAGATCCACTGTAGACACTCTTATTAGGAAACATAGACAAAATTGGTTATTGAACTTCCTTGTTGTTTTAAGCCACACACCTCAAATAAAAAGATTCATGAATAAAATTCCTACATTCTTACAAGTTACAACCACATCAATTAAATTATCCTGTCCATTTTTTTCAAAATAACAACACAACTGGTCAGTTTGGGACAGAAGGAAGAAGGGACAAAAGTGAGGTTGTTATTCATCTTGATCATTGCTGAGGATTTATGTTTCGTATTTTTATTAATGTTGCCTTGAGTGATGTAATTGACATGATTAGACGGTATAAGAGTGTGAAGGATATATCTTTTCTTTAAGGTATGCATATCAAAAGATCATGGACGCTCATTGGTCACTGTCTATTATGCAAAATTTAGACTGTTTATTACCCTTTAGGTTGAGGTGTTTGACATGCAATAGATTAACGGAATAAAATACTCATCAAGATACTCTCACAAAGTATGTTGGATATATTTATGATGCTGTAAATTTCAATTGTTATTTGCGGATAATATTATAATAGTTTTTATGCTTCTTCTTTAAAAGGGTGTGCTATCCAGCAGGGAATAGCACGTCGATACAATAATTTGCATAAAAGGAACAAGAGAAATGTTGTCCAAGTGATTTGAATGTCAGACACACTTTTTAACCCAATAGCTGGACTAGTAAATCAGTTGTCAATAATTATATGTATAACATGTGTACCTCATGCTTTATTATGTGTGTCAAGTGTCAACTTCATCATAGTATTGGTTCTACTTCAGCTTTTGGGTTAGTAGTGATTCTTCTAAATATAATCTTGATGCTCATTGGTGTTTGCGGTACCTAATTTAAATATCATATTTATGTAGTCAGGGGTACATGGAAGGATCTTTTCATCAGATTGTGGAGAGCCTTTGCCTGCATCCATTGTGATAAAGGATATAAATTACACGGTATGTTCACTTATAATGTGTCGGTAAACATTGTATATTAAAAAGTAAACGATGGGTTTACTGAAATGCTAATTAAAAATGTAAACAGAGAAGATTGCCATTTTGAGCTATTTACTTATGAATGGGTTGATTCGGGTTATTTAATCTTTAACATGACAAAAGGCTTGAAAGCTGCCTAACGTGTATTTTTAATGGGTAAAACCCCAGAACCGTTTTATGTGAACGTTTTAAAGTATTATTGGATCTACTATAATTTTGAATTCAAATTTGATACTAAATATTTATGCATATTTTACAAGTTTGTGAGCATGTCAACTGACTAGACACTTGCATCTTTATATATGAAGCGATGATCAATCATTGTGAAAACTGATCATTTTATCATATTTCCGGTCAGAGATTTTTAATTTTATGAAAGTTGTATAATTGTAATAAATATTGTGTTTGTGATTTGATGTCATGTTAGCATTACTGAGCATCTTAATACTCCGGCCAATAGCTTGTCCTTTTGACACCTTGGCTAATGGCTAATATGATGATGATCTAACAGATTAAAGCAAGTGAAAGATTAGCTGATTATCATCGGTTACTGGCCCCTGGACAGCAATATGAAGGTACCTTTAGTGACTTCACCTATTTTTATAACTACACTATTGCATTTATTGAATAATTTCCCTCTTCACATCATAACCAATACCTTATTGTGCTATCTGAAGAAGTTAACTCTTGGTTCATAGTTAGATGGTCAAAAAATTATTTCGTAAAAGTTGACATTAAAATCCTGCATTGAGACATTCTCAGTCTCATATATATTAAAAAACGAGTGTTGGAAAACCCGCGCGATGCAGCGGGATTGCTTAAAGGACATGCTTTGCAACGACAATTAAGCCTCAGGGGCTGTTTTGGCCAAGTTGTGAAAGATTATTAATGCTAAAGGACTTACTTTGCAACTACACTTGAACCTCAGGGGCTGTTTTCGCCAATTTAGAAAAGTGTGCATTTAATGCACTTAATTGTGTGTGTGCATTTAATGCACTTACTTGTGCTAAACTCTTTGTACGAGTTTTAGTATATAGATATAATATATAGTCAAGTATTGCGATTGCCCATTTTTTTTCAAGAATCTGTTAAACTTCTTCATGAAATTATTCTTAATAAACTTGGTCCAAGATGAAATGAATAACAAAGTTATGAGTTCTAGTACCGGGCTGCTAATGGACCACGGAAATATTATTGGTTAAGAATCTGTCGCTTGGTTGCTTTGTCCCAGAAATACAGTCGACTTTTGACTTTTAGGGGTCATCTAAGTTTGTTTTTTGATTTTAATTGGCCCATAAATTATTTTAGGTGTTGCAAAGTTAATTAAAATACAGCCGACTTACTATTTTATAATCAATATCAAGTTAATACCCAATCAGGACGAATGTCTAAAAAATAAAAGGCTTGGCTGAGAAATTAAAACCAATGAGCTAGAGGGCTTCCGAACACAATGTATAATAACTAAGAGACTTCAAATACCAAAAATCACTCTCCCAAATAGTATGGCCAGAACTAATGCATATATTGCTATAAAGCCACAATAATCATTAAGGGTGGGCTTTGAGCTGTTTGGGTCTGTGTGTCGGCGGGCTTAGGCTTGAGGTTGAATTCTTTAGTTTCCAAATAAAAACATCCAATACTTTTATTGGACTTTAAGGATCCTAACGCCAACCTTCACTTGTTTTGAAATGCAGTTACAGCAATGATGCCTGGTTACAAGACCCGAAGCACAACGATTATAATGAGGGACAAACCAATGACCCTAGATTTCGTACTTGAACCGGACATAACCCGAGCTGACAGTTTTCTACCAAGTCGCTGCAACAACAGGAGCAATCTAAATATATTGGAGGTTATATCAAATCCCCACTTACAGATATCGCTAACTTTAGTTTTAATTCTAGCTTTTCTCTGTTTCCTAATGAAGAGAAAAGCCATTGTTAACCATTTCAAAGTGAGAAAGATAATAGGACAAAGACGAGTGTCTGCAGTATAGGATTTTGTCTATTTTGGCCTTATAAGAAACACAAAGGTGTACATTTTAATTGTATTTATATGCACTGATACACATCCAAATAATTCCATAACAAGGTGATGGTTAGAAATCATACTTCTTTCTTGTTTGTCACAAAATGATGCGACTCACACATTTGCTTCTTTAGAAAATATGGGCATGTATAAAGATGGCAATGTAAAACACATATGGATAGTGATATGTACACGAACACATTTACTTTACACAGAAAATAACTGTGAATAGTCTTTGGATGAAAATGGAGTCCGATATCTATTGCTCATTTAGAATTTTTTTTTTCAAGATTATCATCTTTGCCATTGATTGATGTTAAACCCAGTGAAAATAGACCCACGAAAATTGATGTATTACCTTAATATGTTCAGTCTTACAATTTTGTGTGAATTTGAGATACCCACTTGATAACTTGAATGCTAAACATCTTAACTTCAAAGATTCATCATCCTTCGTAACCCACCAAGTTGTTTGGCTGATGAAAATAGAACTAAAGAAAGAAATGGTGTAAAAAGAAGGTTAAAAGTGAGGGGGCGTTTGGTTCACAGAATGTTTTTGAAGGAATTGTAATCTTTGGAAGGAATTGTAATTTGATGTAATTGTAATTTAAAGAATTGGAATGTGTTGTAATTGTAATGTATTGTAATTGTAATTGATGAAATCGCTAATGTGTTTGGTTGACTCATGAACGTAATGTAATTCAATTTTTATAAAACTTAAAAGTTAATATAATAACAATAATAATAATAATAATAATAAAATAATAATATAATAATAGTAATAATAATAATATTAAAAATAAAAATAATATTAAAATAAATAATAATAATAATAATAATAAAGAATATTAATAATAAAATATAATAATAATAATAATAATAATAATAATAATAATATAATATTAATAATAAAAAAAATAATAATAATATAATAATAATTATTATTATAATAATAAAATAATAATAATAATAATAATAATAATAATAATAAATAATAAATAGTAATAATAATAAAAATGATAATTAATAATTAATAATAATAATATTAAAAATAATAATAAAATAATAATAATACATTATTATTATTATTATTATTATTTATTATTTATTATTTATCATTACTATTATATTAATTATTATTGTTAATTAATATAATAGTAATAATAAATAATAAATAATAATAATGATAATAATAATATTATTATTATTATTATTATTATTATTATTATTATTTATTTTAATATTATTATTATTAATTATTAATTATCATTTATTATTATTATTAATATTATATTTTATTATTTTATAATTATTATTATTATTATTATTTTATTATATTATTATTATTATTATTATTTTATTATTATTATTTTTATTATAATTATTTTAATATTATTAATTATTATTATTATTATTATTATTATAATTTTAATATTATTATTATTAATTATTAATTATCATTTATTATTATTATTTTTATTATTATTAATATTATATTTTAATATTTTATAATTATTATTATTTATTATTATTATTATTATTATTATTATTATTTTATTATATTATTATTATTTTTTTTTTATTATTATTTTTATTATAATTATTTTAATATTATTAATTATTATTATTATATTATTATTATTATTATTATTATTATTATTTATTAGTTTAATTATTATTATTAAAGTAAATAAATATATAAAGCTATTATAATTATAATTATAATTATTATTATTATTACTATTACTTTTATTATTATATAAATTTTATTATTTTAGTATTTATATAATAATAATAATAATAATAATAATAATAATAATAATAATAATAAAATTCGAATTACAACGTAATTCAAAACTTTCCATCCAACATCCCATGTAATCAATTCCTCCTTGGATGTAATTGGAATGGTGAATTACAATTACAACGCAAAACCAAACGGCCTACGTAATGTAATCAATTACATTCCTCCATTCTATGAACCAAACAGACTACGTAATGTAATCAAATTACAATTACATCCAATTACGGAGGATTACGGCGAACCAAACACCCCCTGAGGGTATTAGCGTCTTTGCATATTAAAATTTCGTGTACCAAGTAAATTCCTTCGTGTTAGTATCATTTCCATTGGAATATATGTGTTGGCGATGGAGATTTGACTAAAGAAATAGAAAAAGAGAAATTAGATTTTGATGGATTTGTAACATTATTGATTTTGATGGGTTGTGAGGAATATATGTGGAGCACCAGTGCACCACCTTTCGGCAACCTCTGTAGCACCACCGCCACCGCTAGTGTTGCAACTTTTCGACTACCAAGATACGAAGAAATGATAAAGATGATGAATGTCTCTTTCTTATAATTGGCAATGAAGGAGACATGGGTATAATAGTCATTTTAGTTTACGTGGAAAATGAAAATAAAATTACGTGAAAATGTTTTAGTGCGGAAATCTTTTTAGTGACATGAATATTCATCCGGTAAGCAGTTGGAAAGTTTGCAACTCAAACCAAAATGGCTCAAACAAAATATTAAAAGAATGAAAAAAAAAATGTATGATAAACTCGAGGTGTACGTGAGCTTGTCAAAATTCAAGTACATAAAAAAAGTTTTCGCAACGTAAATTTCAACAAGTTCACTTGAAGAATCCGATGCAATACTCAACAACAAAACCAACAATTGCTCTGCACATTCACCTTCAAATTTCACTCGAGTCACTTGCAATATTCCTTCTCAAGGTTCATATCCAACCCGGTAAGGGGTGTTTTGTTTACGCTTATATAGCCGGCTTATGGCTTTTTTGATTTTGGGCTTATGCTTTGTAAGCTCATTTTTTGTGGCTTATCTTGAAATTTTTCAGGTTATATAAGTTTAGAGTAAACTACACCGTTCGTCCTTGTGGTATGCGTTGACCGACACGTTTCGTCCTTTGACAAAAAAATGCACCATCCGTCCTTAAATGCGAAACGTTATCTACCGTTAGTTCTTCTAACGGACCTCACTAACGTCCGTTAAATCACTCTACTTGATACTCAAATGAGGGTATAATAGTAAATTTACTATATTCTTTTTCTTTTCTTTTTTAAACACAAACAAATAAAAACCTCACCACCACCTACCATTTTCTTCTTTCTTCTTTGTTAAACCATAACCACCACTTATCATCTTCATATTCATCACCACCACCACCACCGTACACCACCACTCTCACCACCTCCAACCACCTTCACAAACCTTAATTATCATATTCATTAGAAATTTTTGTCAAAAATTTCAAGAAACCCACCACTAAATACATAAACTCAAACCTATAAAAAAAATCCCAACTCCCTTTAATTACCAACCACACACACTCTCACCCATCATGATTTCCTGCTACTTTCCGACCACAACATCATGTTTACTAGCAACCTAACCACGGCGCCACCACAACATCCTTTTCCAGTGATAAAATCTCACACATATCATCTCATACACCACTTCATTCAACATCTAACAACAACTCCAATCAACAAAAAAAAAAAGATCTCAGTTCGAAAAGAAAAAGAAACTATTATAGATTTATTGTTTGAATTTTGGAATTAAAATAATTATTTGTTGCAAAATAATTTTTTTTTCGAATTGAGATTTATTGTTTGTTACAGAAATCATAGTTTGAATTTTGGAATTAAAATAACTTCGATTTCGAATTGAGATTTATTGTTCGTGATATTTTGGAATTAAAATCATTGTTTGTTACAGAAATAATTATTTTGGAATTACATGGAATTAAAATAATTATTTGTAATAAACTATGATTTGAACAATAATTATTACATGTAATAAACTATGATTCTGTAACAAATATTACGAACAATAATTATTACATGGAATTAAAATAATTATTCGAAATCATAGTTTATTACATGAATGGAGGTGAGGGCTATGGAATCTATTACGAGATTTAGTGGATGGAAGAATAAGAGAAATCGAAGTTATAAAAAGTGGGGATAGTTGAAGATGGTGAATGGAAGAAGATGGTGGTGGTTGGTGATGGTTGATGATGAAGATGTATAAAGGAGGAAGATGATGTGAAAAGATGTTTAAAAAGACCAAAATACCCTCGCATGGATGTCACATGGGGAGATTTAACGAATGTTAGATATGACCATTAGAGCGAAGGACTAACGCTGAATAACGTTTCGCATTTAAGGATGAATGGTGCATTTTTTTGGTCAAATGACGAAACTTGTCAGTCAACGCATACCACAAGGACGAACGGTGTAGTTTACTCATAAGTTTATTATGAGTAATGTTGTTAGACTAAAAGGAGTAAAACATGTTAAAAGAATGAAAAAAATGTATAGTAAACTCAAGGTGTACGTGATTAAAAGGAGAAAAACGTTACTCAACATTACTCTAGTTACCAACGTAAACTTGTGTTTCTTTACAAAGTTGTTGACAATGTATATGTTGTTTATAAGCAAAATGACTTGATGTATTGTGGCTAAAAAAAAAAGAAAAGAAAAGAAAAAAACTGCAAAAGAAGATGTAGAATTAAGGGTCCGTTTGGTATGTAGACGTTTTTAGGATTTAGATTTGGATTTGGATTAGGATTTGGATTATGGTTTGTATTTAATGTAGGAGAGATAAAATATATAATTAATATTACTTTTTATTTATAATAAAATTTTGACAGGATATTATAGTAGTAGGGCCCAGCAATAAATAAATCATGTGGACCTAAACGAATTTGAAAAACAAATTTAAGTGAAGCCAAAAAAAAAAATGTGTGTTAGTGGATGTGTCAGATGAAAGTAGACTAGCATGAGGAGAATTGTCTATCCCCTTAAATGTGGGTTTCAGTCCGACTTTTAAACATTTGGATTTCAACCAAACAAAAGACTAACGTCTTTTCAAGTGCAAATCCAGCCTAAAGTAGTATACCAAACTGCTTGTAAGACCTACTACGTATACACTTACTGTATTTGGTAAAAAGTTCATCTTCTTCATTTATAAGTACCATCTCTTACAGTTATGATCAAATAAAGAAGATTAGTTAAAATAAAAAGAATAAGAAGAACTATAACCGCAAATCCGAGATGACCGACCTAAATTAGATCGATCCCTACAATCTTAGATGCATTATAACGCACCGTAGTGTGTTTCTAACTTTAATCGATGCATATATGTATATTAGATCGATTTCATGATTTCTCTTGTTTTTTGTTTCTCCGCTGCGTGTCAAAATCATGAAAATCAATTTGCACCATCTATACATCAAGTTAACTTTCAAACTCGAGATGTTGCATCTATATGAATAGAAATGCATCTAATGCAAGTCGTTGCATCTCAAATGCGTAGTTTTGGTCACTTCTCACCACTTCTTATTTTAATGTACTTCTCACTGGATCCCTACTCCCATCTCTTAACCCTTAACACCCAAGCTTTACATTTCTCAAAACCTTTAACCAACCAAGAACACCCATGTATTGAGAGGAATGAGGAGCTCATCTTTTTCCCCCAAAACGAAGATGCAGAAATAAGACCTACAATGTATACACTTTTATACACCTTATTGTATTTGGTGAAAAGTTCATCTTCTTCATTTATGAGTACCATCTCTTAACGCGTAACTCCCAAGCCTTGCATTTCTCAAAACCCTTAACCAACCAAGAACGCCTATGGATTGAGGAGCTTATCTTTCCCCCCAAAACATTTCTCAAAACCCTTAACCAAGAACACTCATGGAAACTAGAAACAAAAAAAAGAAAGAATGTAAGTCTTTTTTTGTTAAACATTCAACATTTTTTCTACTTTAATCTTTTCTATTTTTATCCTAAATGTATATTTTACTGTCACGTGAAAAAAAAATTACAAGGGAAAAAAGGTTACTCTTTTATTAAACATTTTCTCTACTTTAATCCTTTCTAGTTTTTATCTTGAATGTATTTTTATTTTATTTTTTTTATATGGTCACACGAACAAGATAAAAAGAAAAAGGTAACTCTTTTTCTTAAACATTCTTACATATTTTTACTTTAATCCTTTCTATTTTTCATTCAAAAAGTATACATTTTTTGTTTAGTCACACGTCGAAGAACAAGAAATCAAAACACAAAGGGCAAGTCTTTTTCTCATCATTTTGTACTTTAATGCTTTATACTTTTTATCTTAAAATACCGTTAGCATATAAAGCATTAAAGTACAAAATGATGAGAAAAGATTTGCCCTTTGTGTTTTGATTTCTTGTTCTTTGACATGTGACTAAAAAAATGTATACTTTTAAAATGAAAACCTGAAAGGATTAAAGTAAAAATATGTTAAATGTCTATGAAAAAGAGTTACCTTTTTCCTTTTATCTTGTTCGTGTGACCATTTAAAAAAAATAAAATAATAATACACTTAGGATAAAAACTAGATAAGATTAAAGTAGAGAAAATGTTTAACAAAAGACTAACCTTTTTCCTTGTAATTTCTTCTTCATGTCACAGTAAAATATTCATTTAAGGAAAAAAAAAAGAAAAAAAAAGAAAAATTAAATAGAAAAAATGTTGAATGTTTAAAAAAGAAGACTTACATTCTTTCTTTTCTTGTTTCTAGTTTTCATGGGTGTTCTTGGTTAAGGGTTTTGAGAAATATTTGAGGAAAAGCTCTTCATTCCTCTCAATTTATGGGTGTTCTTGGTTGGTTAAACATAGATATCGGGATCCCGATCACGATCTTGGGATCTTCGATTTCACGATCTTTCCAAAGAAAACGATCCGGATCCTACATGGGATCTTTCAAGTTTAAGATCTTATGGGATCCCGATCTTTACCATACGATCTTACGATCTAATACGATCCGATCTTACTTTTCTCGAATTACAAACTAAAAACTACAAATTTATGAGTTGTTTGTTTGTAGAATTCAAAAGCAACATGTTAATCTTTTAAACATTTTATAATCATAATTTAGGACAACATTTTTATGAAACATTCATAGTATTTTATGATTATAATGTATTAGAATTTGTAGATTTGTATAAAATTACATAAACTATTAAGAAATAACATTAGAGTAGGATCTTAAGATCCCGATCCGATCTTACGATCACGATCTTGCAAAGACGAAAACGATCCTGGGTAGGATCCCGATCTTGACAACCTTGGTTAAGAGTATTGAGAAATGTAAGGCTTGGGTGTTAAGAGTTAAGAGATGGTACTCAAAGATGAAAGAAAATGAACTTTTTACCAAATACAGTAAAGTGTACAAAAAATATATACGTAGTAGTAGGTCTTATTTCCACATCATCTTTTATGGTGTGTTTATTTTTTAATTAGCCACAATATACTATGTCATTTTGCTTATAAACAATATATACATTGTCAACTACTTTATAAAGAAACACAAGTTTACGTCGGTAACTAGAGTAATGTTGATCATGTGAGTTGTGATTTGTGAGAGATTTCTCCAAATCTAAAAAAACATGTTATCTATATTTGTAAAAGTTTGGAAAGTTTGTAACTCAAACCAAAATGGCTCAAACAAAATAAAAGAATACAAAAAATGTATGGTAAACTCGAGGTGTACGTGGGCTTATCAAAATTCAAGTACATCAAAAAAGTTTCCACAAATGGAAATCTCAACAAATTCACTTGAAGAGTCAAATGCGACCGACAACAACAACAAAAAAATCAACAATTTCATTACGTATTCACCTTCGAATTTCACTTGAGTCACTTGCAATGTTCCTTCTCAAGGTTCATATCCAACCCACTAACATTTGAATATAATTTTGCATGTATGAATAGTTTATTTAAAATTGCAGGCATGGAGATCAACTGCTTTTGGGGTTTATGGGTACCTCAATTTCACCAAATCAGGCTTCTTGTGAGTAATTCATACAATACCCATATCGCATATCATATGATTTTCTATGTTGTCAACTATGGTTTTGTTTCATAAAGGAACTAACTAGTTCCTAGTTTTTAACTTGGTTCTGAATAATGACAATCACTCCAAAAAATATAAAAAAATAAAGTTGCTAGTAATTTTGTTACATATTTTGGTATTCTTACTTCGATCTTGTACTAATTTAGTCGAAGTGTTTCTTTTTTTCTGACTACTTTGTTACGGTTAGAAGTGAAGTAACCAATGTGGAAGTATACAACAAGGGACGGAACCAGGGTGGTTCCGGGACTCATGGATTTTTGCAGCATAGTGTTAGTTTTTGTGCAAAACCTCGGTTTTTCTTAAATGCACCAAGTCCAAAAAAATTTGTGTTCCTAGTATTGTCTAGTTTTTCTAAAAGGCACGTGGTCAATATTTGTCGTGATTTTGTCCTTGTATATGGCGCTAAGATAAGTATGTTGCGATTTATGACATGGACAAAACTAGAAATTAGGACACAATTAGTCGCCATTCTTTAACTTGATTTATATGGTGAAAAGTTGATGAAACTGTTGTTATCCCAGTAGAAGATTATATGAAGCATCACAACTTTGACTGTTGCCATTAAACAAATCAAGCAATGACTTGTTTGGCCAATATGTATAATGTTAACAGTAATGGATGCTCAATCTTCGTGAACATGATATAGGTTCTTGATCATCTTCCCAAATAATATTCTGATGTTATTTTTAGAATTGGAATTCATGATCCGTTTTGTAGCTTGATCATGAATTTTGTTTATGTTTCAGGCCGGGACTTCACTATTTATAAACCAGTGTGTTCTTTATTTCAATATTGTGGATTTTAGTATTTAAAACTAGTAAAGGATTTTTAACTAGACACAAATGTTCATCATGGGTTTGTTTCCATTTCTAGGGAGCACTCAAAAAATTTCAATCCAGAAGATATGACAAGACGAATAGATGGAAAAAATTGCATAGTAACTGGAGCTAATGCTGGAATCGGTTATGCAGCTGCACACGGTCTTGCATCAAGGTGTTTTATCTTTACCCAAATGTTGCATCAAGGAGTTATATTTTTATTCAGATGTTGTCCATTTTCTGTACAGATCTGTACCAAAGTATTTAGATTAGAATTGACAAGCCAATATCTGTGCCGATAACAATGATTACTATGTTAACTGTGCAAATATAATAAAATAACTTGACTATCATTGTTTATAAAAGTTTACTGGTGTATAGCCCATTACCAAAATAATTTTTTGAAGGTTAACAAAATATAAAACTACTTCAAATTTGAATTGTGAAGTATTAAATTTGCACACCTAGAGCTGAAAGTTTGACTTTTTATGTGGAGGGAGTATTTTGCACTGATTGTTGAATGACCATATGTTTGACACCAGAGGAGCAACTGTTTATATGGTTTGTCGTAATAAAGAAAGGGGAGAAGCTGCTCTCTCAAAAATTCAAACGTCCACCGGTAACCAAAATGTCCACTTAGAGGTACACTTTTCATCTTTACTTTTATCTTTATGGTAGCCTAAAAGGTGGCTAATGTTGTCCGTAAAGTACTTAATATGACTTCGTAACTCAGAAGTTGTATCTATTGTTTTGATAGACGGTAGGCTATTAACTGTGTTATATCTGACTTATAGGTCTGCGATCTTTCGTCAGTCAATGATGTAAAGTCCTTTTCGTCCAGATTCAGGGCAAAAGATGTTCCCGTTCATGTGCTGGTAACTACCGCTATCCCATAAAACATTGGATTTTGTGTTTCAAGCTCTGTGTTTATACTAAAGCACACAAAGAAATTAACTTAGTTAAAACCATTTTCATGGATGCATATTTACATCGACATCTTTAGTCTGTGGAAAATTAGTTCATTGAGCTCTAGATTTGCAATTTGGTGCCCTTTTGGAAAATTATTTAACTTTCGGTCACTCCCTCAGTTTATGTAGATAGACGGAAGTAGAAACGAATGTTAATGAATTTCCCTTTTAGGACAAAAATGTATAAACTAAAAGTTGACAGATTAAAATTGCAAGTTCATATTTGCAGAAGTGTAATGTTTAAACTGTGATTACATAGTCCCTGGACAATCTCCCGACGGACCACTTGGTGTATTGTTCTACACATTTACTCGAAGATACCTACATAAGGCCACGTTACTAGTCCCATTTGATTATGCCATTAAGTTTGCACCATTAAAACTGCCACATGCGTGCTATTTGACAATTATTTAGAGCATTTTGGTTTAAAAATTCCAATACTTTTTTTTAGCTTGTAAGTCCTATCATTTACAATTTTTACCTGCTTTATTTTCCACGTAACGATTTTTCTTAAGTATTAAATCAGAACAAAACAGCAATATTTCATTAAGTATTAAATCACACAAAGGAATAGAATGACAATTTTGCCTTTAACTTGTTCATGACTTAATCATGATGTTTATCAAATAGACCCATATATATTTGGTTTTATTAAACTCCACCTGATGCGATATTGTGATCTTCCTCAGGTTAACAATGCTGGTGTACTCGAAAACACAAGAACAACAACATCAGAAGGGTACTTTTGCTTTTTCGATTGTACAAGCATTTTTCAATTCATAGCCATTTGATTGACAATAATATATTTTTCTTTATATATTTATAAAAACAGATACGAATTGAATTTCGCTGTAAACGTACTAGGGACTTATGGAATGACAGAGCTAATGCTTCCTTTGCTTGAGAAATGTCAACCTGATGCCCGGGTTATTACAGTATCATCTGGTGGAATGTATACAGCTCCCTTGACCACTGATTTACAGGTTCATTGAAATTGTTAGATTTCATTTGTCGTTTTTTTCTTTGTTTGGGTCCCTAATGACCCATCTCTGTTTATCTGAGCCTCACAAGCGGGCGAAAGATCGGTAGTGATGGGTTGAAACAGTTCATTTTTAGTACCACTCACATGGTTCAGATTGGATGGACCTGCAAACACTTTCTTGTCAATTTTTTTTTATAAATAAATACTAGTTATGATTACAAAAACAATATTAGTACAATACTATTCTAAATTTTAAATATAAATGATTTCGAAGATTGTGTGAATTATAAATAAACTTTTGACGATTTCCAAATTCCAACCCGTTTGACCCGTACCCTTTTAGCTAAAAATATTTTTATTTGACCCATCTGTGAGTAAATGGGTTGAAATTGTCACATTTAATCTGCAGATTGTGATGAAATTATTCTTATGCAGTTTAGTAGTGGCGAATTTAGTGGGCTGGAACAGTATGCTCGCAACAAACGGGTACAGGTATCATTTCTTCGTGTCGGATTTTGATGATGCCAATATTCTTATTACAAAGAAAATATAAACACAAATAATAAAACCACCGGAATATGCAAAACATGTCAACCATAATATGTGGCTACCAACGGTAAATTGGTGATTTTAGTACAATGATGGAACTTTGTTGAAAGAATATGCAGTAAATCCTTGTGCAATCTATCTAAATTTATGTTGATGCAAAAGAATTTTAGTAGCCGCATTACGGAGAACTGTGTTTATTGTTGTTAATTGGTGATGTACTGTATGGTTTTCGTTTATACAAAATAGTTTAGAAGAAGCTGAAGTGAACCTATCGACTATGGTTTATGGTTTTAAAAATGATGTGACAACTGACAACTTACATGTTTAAGATGGTCTTGATCTTCTAGGTAGCATTGACAGAAAAATGGGCCAAAAAATACAGTGACAAAGGGATTGGGTTCTACTCAATGCACCCTGGATGGGCCGAAACACCTGGAGTTGCCAACAGTATGCCAAGTTTCTCCAAATCGTATGTTTTTATCTTTTACCTTTTTTACACTACATAAAATGAACAAATAGATTAGGGCATGCATGTGCATACCAAGCTTACCATGTAGGACTGTCCTTTACATGCCTTATACTTTTACAAATCACGATCACCATTCTTGCTAAAAGCAGAGAGACTATATTTTGCCAGTATTAGTTCCTTTTCTTTTCCTTATGTTGACAAAAGTGCAACGTTACTGCAGTTTTTCTTTGGCATATTTGTAAAATTATAAGAATGTTTGGTTTGGAATGAAAAAAGGTAAGTCTAACAGCTAATAAAGTCGATCACTTTGTAAGGTCTTCATGAGTTTTCCTATTCTAAATGAATGAATTTCCAGGCTTGAAGGGAAACTAAGAACGAGTGAGGAAGGTGCAGATACCATTATCTGGTTAGCTTTGCAGCCGAAAGAGAAGCTCGTTTCTGGTGGCTTTTACTTTGACAGAGCCGAAGCAACAAAGCATTTAGCATTTGCTGCAACCAAAGGTTCCCACGCTGCTATAGATTCCATCGTAGATACCCTAAACTCGTTCTGTGATTTTTCGAGGTGATTTCGGCTTTTTGTAAAATTTCTTGAATAATGCATAATGATTAGTCTATATTGGTTCATATGGGAGCAAGAAAACGTGAATTCATGGTGCTTTATGATTATGCATATGTAATATTGGATTATAAGGATAATTAAATTGTGAGAATGTTACGAACATTGACACTGTTAGATATCTAAAGCAAAAAAGTGGTTTTTGGCCGAGTTACATGGCCATATGCTCATGAGGGTCATTTCTATTGTTATTGGATACTGAATTCAAGTCTCTTTGCAAGACATGCACATCAGTGAGGATTTTGGTAAATCAATATCATATCAATGTATTTAATATCTATAATGGTTAACTTATGACAAGTAAATGTAATTAAGATTAGACTTGTGGAAGGAAAAAAAGAAAAAGTGTTCACATAACTGTTAATCAAGATCGAGCAAACTAGCAAATCTCGTGTTGGACGCCATGCCAGATCTAGTCATTGTTGTTAAAGTTTAGCTTTAAGAGCTTCTACTGTGAGGCCCATTGACCTCGGTATTCCCCATTTCTCCTCGCCCTAACTCAGAAAAGCATGTTCACCCTAATTTTGGAACCAACATATCAAAACCAATTAGTAACTACTCTTGAAGTTCAGAAGCAATGCCAAGTTTGATATAAATTTTGAATAGAAACTCATTTGTCACAGGTGATAAGACTGATAACTTGGTCACACTCTGAGTCCACTCGGTTACAATCACCAGGAAATACAGTTACACAGTTACCACAATGGAGAGCATAGAAGCTTCAAAATTTTGGGATGGTGTCTTTTAATGAAACACTTTAACTTTGTTGGTCAGAGAAGTTAGTTTTCAGGACCAGATTTAGTACACTTATTTGTATCCAACAAATAAGCAAATATATATTGTCATATACTACCAAAATGACTACAAATACCACCGTCCATAATCTTGAAGATAAAGATAAATCACAAATCAGCGCTAAAACTGTTTTTTTAAGATGTGCTTGACCTTACAAGTCAAAATGTTTTCTGATGTTGAAACAAGTGATTTAAAAACTCTCTGCAGCTTTAAAAAAATAATAATAAAAAAATAATACTAAAAAATAAAAAAATAATCAAAGACGTGGAAAGTAAAATATGAAAGGCCAAATATTCAGGAGGGTCAAACCACAGATCGAAACAAACAAATCAAAGACTAGTAATAGATTAGATATGGATACTTGTATTCACAAGTTGCAGCATTAGAGCTAGCTATTAGAACGTGTATCAGAAACCATGAGCAAACTAGAAATGAATGCCACAGTGAGTCACAGTTGAATAGGAAAAAAAATGTAGATCTCAAAGACTTATTATATACTCATTTAACACAATCAAAAAGTTAGTCGAACCCAACAAAGATTCCAATATCTTTCTTCCAGGTGGGTGTGGCCATGATTCTATGACTTATAGAATAAACAGTAATACATTTGAGAAAGAAATGTGATCTTTTTAGTTTTTACATATAGTACTTGACAAGAGAAAATCCTACTTGCAGAAACTCGCAATTGGAAGGGTTGGATAAGCAGTGATGGATCCAAGCCTTACAACCTGGGTAAGCATTACCATAGCTAAAGTGATGCACTAGAATCACTAGGTTCGATTTTATATTTTCTACACCACAAAATGATGCAGATTTTACTGTATATCTTCCAATGTTGAAAAAATCGTGAATCGGTAGTCGGGCGGTCGACCACCCTGCAGCGAGTAATAGGTCAAGTCGGGATTAATCGGTGATTAATCGGATTGGCATTTCCTGCAATTTTTTGGTATTTCTGGAGACCAAACTAAAAATCTTAACCGATTCCAAGTTCTGCTATGTTTCCAAACCTCAATAAAAGGCTCAAATTCTGATTATGATGCCCATGTGCGTTATAAATGAAATATATGATCCCCAAATTAAGTAGAATGCCTAAATTATTATTGTTTTTAAAATGCCCGATTCGGGCGATTTTTTTACCGATTCGGCCGATTTTTGACCGATTCAGCCGATTAATCGGCCGATTCGGCCGATTTTTTGACTGCTTAGTGTCGATTTTTTTCCCAGGCCGATTTTTCGACCGATTTTCGAACATCGACAGGGTACTCGGCCGATTAACGATTAATCGGCGATTAATCGGCCGAGTTGACCGATTTTTGCAACATTATCTTCTACCCATGATGTTTTACCACTATATAAAGTTTATTTTCATGGCTCAACCCCATCATCTTCTAGTCACAAAAGAGTCAATTCTAACTCTATGGCTGGGGGACCTACATACATAAAATGCAAGCTTCAATGGTGATCACTTGATCACCTAAGAAAACAAGGCCATCTGATAGCATGCAAACTAATGAAGCTTCATTCACACAGCGAGTTTGTGCTTCTGCAATTCTGCATGACATATCCATTAGTATGCCAGAAACTAAGGGGGTGTTTGGATGTGCATTTAAATTGATTATAGTCTGAAGCAGCTAGTGACCTACATGTATATCACCTACTAGTTCCTGGCTTGACTGTCTATATATGATGTTAGGACGCACAAGCAAGGAACTAGTAGGTGATATACATGTAGGTCACTAGCTGCTTCCGATAGATTTTGTTATTCTTGAAATGGAGGAGGACAACAAAGTTCCTCTCATTTTAGGATGACCACTCTTGCACACTGCTGATGCAATAATCTGTGTTGGACAAAAAATAATCCCTACAACTATCGGAAGCAGCTAGTGACCTACATGTATATCACCTACTAGAGGCGGACATACTTAAGGCAGAGGGTATGCATGTGCATACCCACCAAAAATAATCCCTACAACTAACATAGACTACTTACAACTATTAGAAACCATACACACGAGTCTCAATGAGGCGCATTATATCTTTAACATCGACGGGAACTACTTTCCATTGTAGCCTAAAAAACTACAAAATTTCTTCATAATGTGAACCGAAAAGTAACATTGTCTACCCTCTAGTCACATTAACTTTCTTCTTAAGTTTTGAGCATCATACATTGTCAAATCATGACATAACCCTGAACAAAAATAAATATAATTACGCTACGGTAAAACAGTCAAAAATCATAACCAATCAACCACCATTAATGGGAATTCTTCATCATGCCTATTTATTCATTATCTCATCAGAAATTGTAAATTACAACATAGCATATTCAGCCACTCTGTCAAAACATGAATAAAAATTAAACCAAACCCGAATAACCAAACCTCATAATTCACTCATTCAATTGCTCAAGTTCAGCTTTCAACTGCTCAATCTTAAGCCCCATAGACCTCTGAATCCCCCCTCTTTCTTTTTCGGACAAGTTCGAAAGCAAACCATCATACATATCCAAAACATCTTTAACAACAGCACGTGCACATTCAGCTTCTTCATTAAAATAGACAGTTTCTTTCGACTCCATTGCCATTTCAATCTCTTCTCTTGCTTCTGCAAATTTCGTGTTTATTTCATCAACTATTTTGTCAGTTTCAACATTGTATGATCTTTTAAAGATGGTGTTATAAAAAGATGGGGCTTTTGGTGAAAAAGATTTTGTTGTGATTGGTTTTGAGAAATTTGGGGATATGGGTTTTGAAGAAGAGCGAAAAGGGTACCTGGTTATGAATTTGTATAGGGTAATATGGCTTCTTTGATTCATACTGTGTCTGTGTGTGTGTGTGTTATAAGGGTTTGGGAGAAATGAAACTGTGTAGAGGTGTGTTAGGGAGAATGAAGGTTTACTTTCTAGCAAGGTTGGGGGTGGCTTAATTTGGGCCTAGTCTCAAATATTGAGGTGTTTAGTCTCGAGATTAAGGGCCCGTTTGGTTTGAAGTCCGGATTCACTTTAGATAGTTGGTTTAGGATTTGGTTTAACTATTTAAAAAGTATTTTTTGGTTACACAATTTTAAAAATTAATTCAGGGTCCGTTTGGTTTGTAGACGGGTTTAAAATTCGAATTTAGTTTTGGATCAAGATTTGGATTTGGATTATGATTTGAATTTGATGTAACAAAAGAGAAAATATATTATAAAAAGTAGAAGAATGCCATGTGATGCTGTGGTCTTGTGCAGATAATATTTCAGTGAACAAATGTTTTCATTTTATGTCTACAATTCAAGTAAGTTTCTCTCTTTTCAACTCCGCTTCTTCCCGACTACTAAAGAAAACTCATAAAAATATATCAAAATAGATGTTGAATTAAAAATGATGAATTTTAAAAATATGGTGAAATTAGATCATAAAATAATTAAACGGATTAAAGATATTTAAATTTAAAAATAAAGGTGATTAATTAGTTAGGAAGTGACATATGTCATTCATTATTGGGTTCTTTATTTTAGTTTGTTAGAATTTCATCCATTTTTGTTATTTTTAGTTAGAAGTGACGTAATCAATTCGATGATTAGACTCCTTATCTTATTTTTTAATTCTTTCCATAATAAGCAAGTAAAAAATCGAATTTTTAAGCTTCAAATTTTAGAAAGCAAATCATTATAAAGTATTATAGATAAAAATTAAAATATACATTTAAATTTACATTTGGAAAAAAGTTAATAAATTTTTTATATTAAAAAAAAAGACAAAGCAGAGTGAAGTTGAAAAGTGGGACCCATTAATACTACAATTCCATGTCTCTTGATGGCATTTCAAATAGTACTTGTCAGTGGGGGTCATCCCCAATTTCTAGCCTTTCGTTTTTAACTAAACAATAATCAACTGTCTTTTCACTTGAAAACTCAGCCTAAACTAGGCAATCAAACTGACCCTCAATAAATGAGCTTTGTATGTGAGAGAAGAAAGTGGGAACAAAAGTTTTATTGAAATATCACCCTGTTAATGAGATTGTAGATCACCAATTATGAAAATGTCATCTCCAATTTTAAAACCCACACCCTCGATCAAATGAATGCTATCAAGCCCATCTCAATCCCTATAGTCTACACGCATGAACTTATTAGAGGTACCGAGCAAAGTCATGTTGTATAGCAACAAATAATTTTTTTTTTTTTATCATTGATGTAAAACGTGTGCTTTTTGAAATACTAAACGTGTGATTTTAAAATAATATACTGTGTATTTTTGAAAAGTTGCAAAGTTTAAATTTGATAAAACTTAATATGTATAAGAGATAATTAGTGATAATTTATGCAAACTACATTAATATAAGTTTTCAAAATTCAAAATTTTAAGAATAGACATTCACTTTTTATAAATAGTATAGAATATAGATAGCTATTAGAATAAAGGGGGAATTGCATATATATCCTTCTAAAGCCTCATAATTGCATATATATCCAACCAAAACTCATAATTGCATATATATCCTTTCAAAGCCTGAAAATTGTCATATATATCCAACCAAAACTCATAATTGCATATATATTCTTCCAAAGCTTTAAAATTGACATATATATCCTAATGGTTGTTTTAAATATATATTTAATAGAAAAAATGTCTAATAATTATAATTGATATATAAAATGACGATTATAACCCAATTCTTTTTTTTCTTTTTTTTTTTACAATTACAAATATCTTATTATTGGTTTGAATTTTATTATGTCATTTGATCTATATATATAGGAGTTTACGTTTAGATGGAACGATGGATGGTGCATTTGATATTCTTATTCAAGATTCGTCGATAACGAATATGGTAGAGTCGCCGAACATGGTTGCTCTTTATTTTCTTAAAAAATGGTTTAAGGATATTTTGTAATTGTTAAAAAATAATAATAAATAAAAAATAATAATTTAATAAGTATAAGGGTATAATCGTTATTTTATATATCAATTATAATTGATATATAAACTAACGATTATGCCCTTAAACATCAAATAACTATAATCTATACATATATATGGGACTAAGCATGACACGTCATTAATGCTGACTAAGCACAATAATGATGACATGGAGCATCTTTGATGAGGTGGAAATGGTGACTAGGCACAAGATCCGGTTATACAATAAAAAAAATGGGTGGATTGCAAGGTTCGAACCTGTGTTTCAATGTTGAAAGACGAGCGCCTCAACCACTGAGGCAATCCATGTTATGTTGTATAATCTCTTATTTCAAAGTAGTACTCTTCTTCAACTTTACCATCTTCAATCTTATCAACTAAACATAACTGAAACCCTAAACTCAGTCAACCATTTTGTTCAAACGCCCCCTTTTCACTCCGCATCTCCGAAATCAATTCCATCCAAATATCAAAACGCATCATCTAATTCAAAAAACATATTCACCACATCAATACCATGTTTAGATCTATTTTTTTTGGAACACAAACTAATTTGGCATCTCTCTTATTATGCAGGCTCCTAAACTATCAGTGGAGGAATGTGAAACATGTGTTGATTTACTCGAGGTACTCTTTTTGGATCATCCTCACAGGTTTTTGTTTCTTCAAATGTTTGATACTATTGATTGATCTTTATCGATGTCACAATTCCCATTATTTTCTTTAAGTGATCTTAGTTCTTACATGTTTTACAGAGTTTTCGAGAATCTTAATGTGAAATCACTCATGCAGGTAAAGTAGTTTGAAGCTGTAACATAAATCTCATTCTCTTCCTTTGGTTTGTACGACACCATGTTTATGCGTATTCAAATACAGGTAATGATTTATGCGTATTCAAACACATGTAATGATGATTTCAATTAATGTCCCCTCCAAAAGTAGTACGGTACACTTGAGAAGAAACTTGACAAAGTAAGAGCTATTTTTCTTGGCGTTCATATTTCATTGTGTCTCATTGGGCTATAGGCAGGTACTAGATTCGCTATCATGCTCATAAACTTTCATTGTGCTGTTATAACAAGCTCAGTTGTAAATGTATTACTATTAGCAAGCTTAGTTGTTCGTTTGACGCATTGATGACTAGACATTGATCCTCTTATAAATGGTGCCCGTCGTGACCAAAATGGCAACAAACTTTATCCATTATTCATAAGATTAGAGCCAGTGAGAAGGTTGAAAAAGTAAATGTAATAAACTTTATCCATTATGCGCATTTTGTCGTTACAAGCATTAGTTCTTCCACAAATCACCATTTTTTCCCGGTAAGTAAAATCACCATTTTCTGAAGATGACGCCTATGGCTAAAGTTGTTGACATTCGGGGAAAGGAGGTAAACATCTTCGCTTATTATTATTTTTTATTATTATTTTTTTCATTTTTTGAAACCAGTGAAATAAAAGTCTTAGATCAAGCTATTGGTTGCGTATTTTTTTGCAATAGGATAGTAACGATGAGGGTAAATTTGACGACAATGAAAATACAAGCCGAAATTCGGAGTATCCTGTGAACTACCCCATAGCTACGCAAAATAATATATTCAGACACCTTTCGGACGAGTTTCAACCCGTTTAGCCCTTTTGACCCATTTGACTCATTACATCTTTAGTTCAATATTTTATCTTAACAATTTGACCCTTAGGGATAAAAACTAATGTCAAGTCGACCTATTAAATGGTCAATACTATCACAAAGTAGATAGGAACTTTCGACCTGTAAATGGTCTTATTAATGGATTCGTTTTTTGTAGCTTACTCTAAAATTGCTACACGTTCACTTTTTATGCACAGTCGAAACCTGCAAAAGGTAAAGGTAAAATGACATTGGATGAAGCTATAGCCGACTCTGAAAACTTGCCCGACTTCAATGGACTTTGATCAGGATAAGTCATCTCGAAGCTAATATATTACATGGTATGTTATCGCACATCATTATTTGAGATTTGCTTATTACAGTAATATACAAAATTGAAACATGCATATGCTATTTTTTACATTGAATTAACATCAACAATTAACCATTTACGTGATGTACATTATACAATTTTCTTGATCATCTCAGAACTGGAAGTGTAGAGTCAAGGGATCGAAGTATTTGTTTCATCTGCGTTGGTGATAATAAAATCTTCGTTGTATCTTCAAGTTTTGACTAAGAGGATGAATTCATATTTCCGGTGGTAAGTTGCAATCTTTGTATCCACCATAAGCATAAAATTCGTAGCACTGTTTGAAATTAAAATTGCTCGAGAAAATGATGTGCTTTAGACATATATTACATGTTAGACCTTCAATAAGTGAATCGTTGGAACAGGTGGTTGCTGGTGGTGGTGCAGTTGAGGCTGCTTTATCTGTCTACTTAAAGTATCATGCTACAACTTTAGGATTTCAGAAACAGTTAGCGGTTGCAGAATTTTCCGAATCATTGTTGATCATTCGAAAGGTTTGTTTTGCTAATGACTTTAAAATACATGTACTAAGCAGATTTATTCTCATAGTCAATGATTCTGATTGGTAAATAGTTTTAATTTATATATCTTTGAGCATCAGTTATGTAAAAGACTTATATATTAAAGTAAACACTAAACACTTTGCCAATGATTTGCAACAAAATGATAAATATATGTGTAGATGGTTTTTTATATATATTTTTCATTGTACTTGATTTTGCTTCTTAAATCACCAACTATTTTGGATAAATTGTAATATATCTATTTGCTCGCGATCTTCTCGATATATCTCAACTTCAATAAAACATCGCACAAAGAGTGTTATTCTTAAAATATTCTTGAACTTATATGACTTGAGGCGATTTCTATAATGCCCCTCCAGTTTAGAATAATTGATATATTCTACATTCCTTATTACTGTTGTGTTTGGCTCACCTTATTTCAGTAAGTTACGTCTCACAATCTAAGCACTTCAGTGCTGTGATTTTGAAGAGGCTTTTCATGAGCAAAGTTAACAAACCCCCAATTTCATGTTAATCCTGAGGTGTGTACTTTCACATCCTGTAATTTTCTCTTATTGGGTTTTAGCATTATGTTAATCGCTGAATTACATTACTAATTATTTGAAAATCAGAATAAACGCCTATCAAATTATTTATAAATCCGGTAAATAAGTAAATATGTTTCATCCTTAGATATATGTGGAGTCTGATAGTGATACTCCATAGAGGCTTGGCTTTGCTAATCTTTTCAAGTATTCTCTTGCGAAAATGTGGAGTCTGATAGTGATACTCCACATAGGTGTTGGTGATGATACGAAAAAGAAACCTTGCAATCTGAATAATTGTGAGGTCATTGAGGCCTTGAGGGTGAGTATTTATGTTCAATTACCTAAAAAGTTTAATTTTGGATTTCTTGCAAGTTTCATCTATACTAGAAACTAATAATACAATGCTTATTATTATGCGGCATGTTTTTATACAGGCTTCCATGTATGAGACAAAGGCAGAATGAAGTAATTTATGCATTATTTGTGTGCAAACTTCATAATTTTCTGCGTTATTTTTTGCAAGATTTCTGATTACTTTGCTTATTATTATTCGGGTTTTTTTGTGTGGAGCTGCTGCAAACAATGTGTGTTATTATGAGCACATACCGCAAGAGATGAATGTAAGCATTTCTTTTTTTTATTTAAATAACCATTTGATATATGTTTAGAAACATGGAAATAATAGGTTT
Source organism: Chrysanthemum lavandulifolium (assembly GCA_022545495.1). NCBI lineage: Eukaryota > Viridiplantae > Streptophyta > Magnoliopsida > Asterales > Asteraceae > Chrysanthemum > Chrysanthemum lavandulifolium. Next base: position 160,962,433 of record CM040241.1, read on the forward strand.
ATCCTTTGGAGCATAGTGTTGGCGATTCAACTTTGCAAGTGTCAAACAATTGAACTAACAAAACCATTCTTTTGTCTTGTAAGTTCCTTACATATTTGATTAGATAACCAATATCTGTTATAGTTTTTAATTTTAGGTTTCTACTCCAATTTCGGTCGGTGTTTGTGATCACATCTGGAGGCAGTTTTGGCTCAATTTCAGCACTTGTAAATCTCAATGTTTTGAAACCCGGGTTTGTGATCGACCCGGCCAAGACACCGGGTCACCGGGTCACCGGGTCAACCGGTTCAACCGCCGGGTCAACCCGGTTAGACCCGGTTTTATGTATATGTCCAAACATCTATTTCTAATTGTCCAAACATAATGTCCAAACACTAGTTTTGCAGTGAAAAAAAAGCAAAGAACCATTTTCCATGCTCTAAACAACAAATCAAATGTGGACAAGGATATAAACTTGCATAATTTTCTAAACAACCATAAATGCTACGGGATTACATGTTTCATACTTCAAAAGGCATAAATCCTACGAGATTACAAGTTTCATACTTTAAAGACATGCATCCTACGAGATTTACAAGTTTATTTTTTCAAAAAAAAAAAAAAAAAAAAAAAAAAAAAAAAAAAAAATGATAAAACCAAACCGTAGGGTTTCAAAACCGGTTGACCGGGTCACTTAAACCCGTCGGGTCTAAGCGGTTGACCGTTTTTAAAACCCGGGTTTTTACGTTTTTTGTCCGGAACCGGTCCAACCGGTTAACCTACGGTCGACCGGGTTTCAAAACATTGGTAAATCTGTTAAATATCAATTGATTGTGGTCTTCGTGTATGGGATACAAACACTTTCATTTTGTATTCCAATTTTTGTGTCTAAGATATTTGCCGTAATTCAATATTTAATTACGTCCAGTTAAACTTCGTCAAGTTATCTTATGAACTAGCATACCTATCTGGTGGTATAAGCTGATTGATATATAAAATAATGATTATACCCTTATACTTATTAATTTATTATTTTTAACAATTACAAAATATCTTTAAACAATTTTTAAGAAAAAAAAGGGCAACCATTTTGTAATAATAATAATAATAATAATAATAATAATAATAATCATTATTTTATATATTAATTATAATTTTAGACATTTTTTCTATTAAATGTACTTAAAATAATTATTTGGATATATATATGATTTTAAGAACTTTGGGAGGATATATATGTAATTATAAGTTTTGGTTGGATATATACGATGATTTTAAAGAACTTTGAAAGGATATATACGCAATTATGAGTTTTGGTTGGATATATACGATTATGAAACTGCTGGGGATATATACGCGATTCACTAGAATAAATGTTTATATTACTTTTTTTTTTCTTGTTTCAAACTAAACGTTAACTTTCTTTTACAAATCATTAAAATTTGTTCTAGTAGGTAAATACAAAAGAGTATTGATGTACAGTGTAATAATCTCATTTTTTTTAACCGTGTGTATTTTATAGATGATCATTTAATTTAAAGACGAAAGAAGTAATTTATAGACCTTTGAATATCGCGAGTGTATAAAACTAAACTCGAATCAATCTTCATTACATAATAACTTGATTCACCTCATTTTCACTAAGTCGTTTAAAAAGGCCTTTCATCTGATTTTTATTTCGAGGCCGATATCTTTTGGGTTTCGGATCAAATGCGCTCATACATTTGACAAATTCTTGCCCACATCGAACTTTTCTTTGATTGTTTCCAGGTTGAATCACTACTAACATGACACCATGCTGCCATCAGAGCTATATCTTTTTTGGTTTCCCATTTTGCAATTTTTTCGGTACTTTTACTTGGTTTTTGAGAATCTTGAAACAAATTTCTAGAAATGCTTTATGAAGTTTCATGATTGGGTATACTTGGCATTTGATTTAGATTTGGAGACTGATTGTTTAAAAGACTTTGATATTCTCTATAATATTGGGTGTTTGGGAAGTAATTTGGATAATTAGGATCCATAGGAGAAATACTAGATGTAAAAAAAGTTAAGAAACAAAAAATGATAATTGAGAAGGTGTATGAAAATATGTTGATATTGGACCATATTTATAGAGAATTGAAAACTAAAATTATTGATATAATTTTTATTTTAAATAAAACATTTAAATTGTATAATTGTATAATAATACAAAGTAATAATAATAATTGTATATAAAAAAAGTTTAGAAAAAATAAATATCAAATATCCATTGAAAATGTGACATGTGGCTAGAAATAGGGTGGCAACCCATGGTTGTGGAACGACCAGATCATTATTCACTTTGTGTATTGCTTGTTTAATACTCCCTCCGTCTCAAATTAATTGTCAGGAGACAAGAAACACAAATATTAATAAAAGTAGGACCATTATAACTCTCAACCACTCAAATGGAATATTCCTTCATTATATTCTCTTTTTCTTACTAAAATGGGTAAATGGACAATTAATTTGAGACATCCATAAAAGGAAATATGGACAATAAATATGAGACGGAGGGAGTATTAATAAAAAGTACAATGTTGCCCCACCAACCGGTTGCCAATCTCCTGCGATAAAGATAGTCTTACACTTTAGGTGATGCCATTTAGATAAAAAAAAATTAGGCTTCATTACTACCACAAAGTTTATATCCGCCTCACGGCTTAGTCACAAACCGAATGTGTACCGTGCCAATATTGAACTGCTACTATACTAGGAACCCCCCCTCCCTGCAAAATGTATCAGTGGTATATACATCACAAACAAATTAGGGAATTTAGGCCAATTCCCACCACACATTCTTTGTATCTAAGAGCTTTTTGTAATACCATCTATGAGCATAAAAATCCTAAAGCTTGCAACTTTGTACAAATTCAACCATCAACATAAATGTATGAAAACACGCTATTCATTTATTCAAAAGTAGTTTATTCATAACAGCTACATAGGGCGAAACTTGTGATCTAACCTAGTAAAAGAGAGTTACCTTTTACGCAATAATACTTGACTTCGTGTTACTGAAGGTGATGAGCCCAATGGAAGCAACGATCCCAATGAGTGTGCATTCAGTTTCCCATGGGCTCGTGTTGTAGGTCTGTGAGTGATAGATGTGTTTCCCATCATTGACTGGTGATGTCTGGTACTGGTCCCAACTTGCAGAAGCTCTTTGGGTCCAAATGGGCTTGCGGGTTGTTGGCGTGTCTGTTTCTTTTTCAGTAGTTCCCACAGCAACTTGTCATCCTTAACTTGATCCTCTTTTGGTGCTAATAACTGGGCCACAGAAAAACAACAGCATTCACATTAGGTGAGTTTCAGCCTGTTTACCTGAAAATGGGTCGCATTGGGTTCCCTTTTTAACTTAAACACCTTAAACTTGCACATCATTCAAAATGCAGTGAATTTCTTAAAACCTCATAAATCAACTTATCCAAAATAATTTGATTGTTATTATTAGTCATATAATTTTTAATCACAATTAATAAAATTAATATCAATCATTAATAAAGTTCAAAAATATTAGAAATTCAGAAACAACAACCTGACTTGACTCAGTTTCACAAGGTACCTAACTTTTCTATCCCCTTTTGCTAATCTCTAATACATATAAGATCATTTAATATGTACATGAAAACAAAATGTGTCTACTTTCCCAGTAAAATTGTTACACGATGCACACATAACAAGATGTTTGAAAGGGTGAATGCCTTCATACAGTAGCATTTGTACACTTTGTGACTTTTCTAAGTAATGTTTTACCATAGGTAAAAATTTAACCTATGTACGTAGAATTGACGTAACTTAGGCTATTTCTTGTTGGAACGAGTCAAATGAGTAAACTGTAAAGCTAATAGATTTAAAAGAGGCTAAATTGCTTTATATGTCTCCCAAAACAGTGTAGTGTTTACAATCTCCTATATTGATTATTGACGAGATTATAGGAATGTATAAACAAGTATTGGTCAGTTAATCAGACCCACCCATTACCCAATCAGTCCAACCCGTTCTAAAAGGGCAATGTCCATTCACTATTTCTCTTATGTTTAGCTCCTTAGTTTATGTGATGTCACATTATAAGTAGATACTATTAGCATCTTAGGATTGATAAGCAAAGAACTGTTTAAGGTTTACTTTAAATATACAAATAAAAGTATAACAGAGCACAAAAGTTGCTGATATGTAAGTAACATGACTAGGACTTACTTTGTTCTTGGAAGAATGACCTGTAGATTCCATGTATTGTCTCATTTTCTTCATTCTTTCTTCTGATTCTTTAAGCATACCCAACGCTTCACGCTTCTTTTCTTCTGCTACTCTAACCATTTTTCTTGCTTGTTCCAGTTCTACCCTCCCATCCCTTGTCACTCCTTTCATTGCCTCCAATGTAGTCAATAAGCGGGGGCATGTGCCACTTGTTATTTCAGCCTTAAAGCTTCTGGCATACCCAATCATTGGCTGACACATTTGCTCAGTTAATTTATTGATAAGACTGTCAACCCCACCCTCAACTGAGTTGAGGATTTCACAGACATGAACATATATAGCTTTCAGCAGTTTTAGTGTGATATTGTAGGCATGACCATCATGGCTTGACTGTTGTTGAACAGCAGATACATAAGTGACGGCCTTTTGCAAATAAGTGTGGATATTGTCCTTGTGGCCATCAATAGTCTGAAATATGCTTTTTTGGCTAGAATTAACACAGCCCTCAATTTGTTTGAGAAGCTGCATTAGTTGTATAAGCTGCTCTTTCTTTTTGTGGATGAGCTCTTTGCTTACCTTTATCGCACTATTTGTATAGTCTTCCTGCAGTTTCACCAGAACACGAGTTCATATAAACAAATCATTTATCTGATACATATGACATCTCCTTGGTCTGTGGATTTTGTATTATGATAAAATGTTACAGCATAAAACCAGAAAAATGCCTACACGTTGGAACTTTAGGAATGAAGGCAAACATGTTCATATACGCATTTCCACACCAGGATGAGGCGAGTCTATCATTCTTACAATAATCAGAGCATGACAAAGCAGACACTCATAATAAAGAGTAAAATCTGAAATCAATATCTACTTGATTACACTCCATCCTACGCATTAAAATTGTAAGTGTTGATATCGGAATGTCCCATAGCAATTGGTAAATTACATTGGTTTGGCATATTTTCAAGCTATTTGTCGCTTATCTTACGAATTATTAATTATATTTTTTACTGCACCAGTGAACCGACTATTTTGCCATTGCTAAAGCATATTACATGTCTTTGATTAACTAGTCTTTCCAACAGTCGGTGTTTTTTTTTCTGGGACGGATAACTGAAAGTACAGACTACATAACAGTAATGCATAGATCTATAACCTGCCTCTTTTATGTCCCTCTCATCAATAACCTACAAACAAACCTCTTTTTTAACCCCGTTTCTGACGAACTTCAAAACGCAAATCCATGTGTAACTGTGTAAGTAGCTACAATTGCTGCTGAATGCATATAGAAGACAAAGACTAGTATAATTATTGTATTGTTCCCTTCCTCTCGTTTAAAAGATTTCACCTTGCAATCTAAAAGTAATTTACATAACAATTTTTTGTTGTCTACTTTTACTCCTTGCACGTCAACAAGAATCGAAAAAGAAATAAGATTCTCACACATTCAGATAAACTTATACCATCTAGAGTACTGTAACCTGCTGATGAAATGAAGTAAGTTCTACTTACCTAAACTAACAGTTCTACTTCATAAGTGTAAGCACAGAATTAGTAATACCATAACATTAATATTAGTAGTATCAAAACATGTTGATGAAAAGCACTAACTCCTAACAATTACTTGATTAATGTAAGCACACAATTAGTAAAGTGACAAATGAAGATTCCATGCATCATCATATTTATCATGTTAGTATGTTACGGAACCTACAAAATTGCGAGCATATTTAGGTAGTAAGAACAAAGGTTCTAGGTACCTCCATGCTATTGATACTGGGATTCCAAATTGGCAGTTAAGAATGACTTATTAGTGTTATCTATAGTCATGTCTTCAGTAGCGAAAATTTACAGTGACTAAAGTGATAATTACAAAATATGCATTCTACAGCAGTATGAGGTACAGATGAATATTTATATACGGACTCCACACCAGTATGAGTCTGATACCCTAACTATAACCAGAATATAACACATCACGCACTTATAATAAAGAGTAAAAGCTGAAAATGATGTACACTGGATAATACTCCATCCTATACATAAACAATGAAACAGAGTTGATTCTTAAATGTCACACATCAGTTGGTATATATTATTCTTTTGGCATACTTTCAAACTATTTATAAGTATCAAATATACTGATTTTGGTCCACAAATGGACTTGCTAATCTGCCTTTTATGGATTAATTTATAACCTTCCTCTTCTATGTCCTGAAATCGATAACCTACAAACAAACCTCTTCTCTAACCCGTTTATGGAAAACTTTGAAAGACAAATCCATGTTTAAGTGCCCAGAATAGCAGCTGAATGCATATAGAAACAAAGACTGGTACAATTATTGCGTTATTCCCTTCTTCTCGCTCTAAATATATGCACTCTAAAAGTAATTTAAAAAACAGCTTAGTTGTCTAGTTTTAATCCTTGCTCCACATCAAGAAGAATTTAACACAAAATATCAATCTCGCGCATTCAGAACTAATACCAATGATATAAAAAAAAAAAACTAATAATACCAAAACCGGCTGATGAAAAGCAGTAACTCCTACTTACCAACGTTAACAGGTACTTCAATGGTGTAAGCACACGACCAGACACTAAAGTAACAAATGAAAATCATTACATCAACATCGATCATGTTTTGAATCGTGCACAAATTTTGAACTTAGTAAGATCAAAGGTACTTAGTCAATTATCTCCAACCATATTGGCAGTTGATAATGACTTATTAGTGTCCCCTCTAGTCATGTCATTCAATAACATAAATACACAGTTACAAGTCATGCTATTGCAAATCAGGAGGTCCGACTCTCCTACTTACCTACATCTAGAATCACTTAAATAGAGTAAATACATACTCATTGAAGCAACAAATGAAAGTTTCAAGCACCACTATATCAATCATGTTTCGAATTAACTTATTTGAGTAGTAAGAACACAGGTCATACACAATTACTAATTCAAAAGCACGCTATTAAAAATCAATGAGGATGTCCTACGCTCCTACAGTCCTACTCACCAACATCTAAATAGCTAAATTCACTTAGATAGAGTGAAGACACAATTATAGGAGTAACAAAGAATATTTTCTAGCATCATATATCATTCATGTTTCAAGTCTATCAAAACTGTTAAGTAGCATTTTCGGATAGTAAAGCATAAAGGCCGTACCTCCAATCTACGCTTCCCACGATCCTTATCACCAGATGAAAACGACTTACGCGTCTCTTCACATTCATCCTGTATGATTCACAAGTAACAAACATGTAATTAACAGAACAATTCTTCAGTACACTATCCACACGCAACAAGCTACCAATCCTGATCACAACACTCAATCAGTTTTACTCAATCAGATAATCATCAATAATCGTGCGAAACAAATTTTTACTAATCCTAATTGCAACGCCTCAATCAATTACTACTTATCACATGAAAAAAAACGCACGTGCTACAATCAGGTAATCAGCAACAATTATGCGAAACTAAATTATACCAATCCTGATTTACGAAATAAATCATACAAGTAATCATATAAACAAAATAGACACATTAGAATTAGGTAATTAATTACTTGAAAATTGAAGGCGGTGTTCATGAAAAAAGTACTGGATCGTCCTTCTTTCGCCATTTGAGCGGTTTTTAAACCGACGATCTTCACCAAAGGAACAGCTAACGAACTGAATACATCTTCAGCCTACAAAATTAGGTTAAAAAACGCAACGAATCATTATGCATATCCGATTGATCGACTTCGTTGATATTGAGGAGTGAATGATGAATACCTCAAGTAAACCGGTTTCGATCTGAGATTTGAGATGATTGAAGGAGAGTTTGAGTTGATCGTGACGAGATGCGACTCGTGCGAGCTTGAGACGAAGCTTCGCCATTGATGGAGATTGATGTTGTTGAAGGTTTTGAGATCTCGTAGAACGATGAGGAGGAGGATGATGATGATGATTCGCCATTGTGGAGATGGTTGTGGCGGGAAAATGATGAATAGTTTTGAATGAAAGAAGTTGTTTAATTTATAGGCGGTTATTGTGAAAGTTATTCTCATTTAATAAATTTTAGACACATTTTATTGAGAAATAAATTTAAAATGAGATGCATTTATATTTGTTGGGTGCATTTAAAATGTACGGTTATGATTTATTCTTATCATTTTATTTTTATTTTATTTCTTATTTGATCCTTACTTTAGTGTTTAAAGATATTTGTTGCTTAAAAAGTAAAAGAGGTGGAAATAAGGGTGTAAATAACTTTCAGGCAGTGTTAGAATTTGATTTAATCGATTTAATATTAAAAACTTAATTCAAAAAGTCATAAAAATTGTTTATTTAGGACTTAATAAAGAAAGATAACTGAAAATATAAAGTGATAAAAGTGTAAATCATTAAGTTATTTTTTATTTTAACATGACTTAATATAAAATTTAAAATTAGTTAGGTGGAAAGCCTCTGACGCTTATACAATATGGTATGAGCCGAGCGCATGTTAGAATATAAAGAATGAAATGACTAACCTCTAACTGAAATGGCCAAACCTCTAACTCTGAGCTTGTTTAAAATAAATTTTAAACGAGGTGATCTCAAGTTTTCACAGAGTGATAAACAATTAAGAATTTGCTTTATAAATCAGATCTTTTTCGATCTTTTATAGCTAAAAATATATTAAACACTTCATATGATACCCGATGTCCAAAGTCCAAACAATAAAAATAAAATATCTTGATTATATATTTTTTTATAAGAATTTAAAACCAACTTCTTTTCAGTAAAATATATTTCAAAATAATTCTATCTTTAAGCGAAACAAATTACATGATCATAACTATTATTTTATTACATTTTAATAAACTTCATGCATATTATACATTCAACAAAATTTTCTTTTCTTTTTATTCATTCTTTGTAATAAATGTAATTTTCACTACAACGTAAATTTTGAAATTCACATGTAGTTTTGAAGATTCGAGCACAATAGACCGCATACTAAGACCGAACCGGTAACACATCCCAAACATATCTTGATGCTCTCTTCGGTCCACATTATTTCACATATTCAGTCATTGGTCCAGTTCGGTCTTAGACATAACCAAGCAAATGCTTTGTTAAACCTGGACCAACCGAGCAGATCAAGCCGGACCAAACATATGTTGGTTCTATGTTTTGGCCAACTCAATTTTCAGTTTGATCTAATTCTTAACCATGATTAGTCCTAGTTTAAGGTATTCATATTTGTAGTTTATTATTTTCTTGAAATAAATCATGGCAATAAATCGTGATGGTAAAATGATATGGGGTTTAGACTAGTCACAACGGCGGATGATGGCTCACCATTAAGGTGACCATCACACGCCACCTCCACTGAAGATGGTATTGGTCACGTGCGAGAAAGGAGAAAAAAGAGAGTGATGACGGTGCTTACTTCTATTTATTTGTTTATTTCGTGAGTGTGTGTGAGTTTGTTTGTATAAAGTGTGTATTTTTAAAAGTGGTGACCATTAAAGCCGAAAAGTGGTGATAGTATGATTGTGCTAAATAGTAAAAGCATCCTTGTATTCACAAATCTACCAAAATGGTCCGCTTCAGTGATAAGGTTGTAGATTAACTTGGTCTGAAAATGAACCTAACAGAACTTTCCACTTTCCAACAGATAAGAAACTCTCAAGCTTGTCGACTATCAAAGGAAAGGCCGGTTCGAATTTTTTCTTTCTTTTTTTTTTCTTTTTTTATAGGGAGGAT
>CM040241.1:160972507-160988432 GCA_022545495.1 Chrysanthemum lavandulifolium
AATGTACTTAACTTATGGCTCGTGCAACATTAGATCTAGGATACAATTCCCAATTGGGGCTATTAGATCTTTATAGGCCATTACAGAAACAAAAAGGCCTGATTTATGTCATATCTTTGAACTTGCAACCATTAGGAACATCCCGAAGCAAGATTTTACAAAAACCATTCAAATGAGAGGATTAATTTAAGAAAGTTGGGTTGAACCTGCAAGTTAGGATTTTGACCTTCAAAAATCAAACATTTATTATGGATCCAACAACTCTTGATACGATACATAAACAACAGCATATCATCATCATCTTCTTTAAACTTCACAAGAAATCGATAAAGCCAAAAGCCTCAAAATGAGCAGATTATTGAAGCAAACTCTAATGCTTCAGACTTAAAGCATGTTTCGGATATCCAAAGACTTCACGTCGGGCATTTCCTCATCATTGAACTCCTCCCTGAAAAGTATTAATTTCCATACATAATTAAATAAAAATGCTAACTTTTGTTCCATAAAAATCATGTACCTATGATTCATAAGGCCCCAGGTAAAGTGCTGACTGTTTAATATATATACAAGTTGCTTATTGCAGTGCATTTGGGTTGACGAGACGAGATTAATCATAAAAGCTGAGCTGGTTCTTAATTAAAGTGAGTCTGATACAGTCAAACCTATGTGGCTGAAGATTTGCCATTTGATGACCCTATATGAGCTGAGATTGCTTACACAGCAAATTTGTGTAAACTTTCTATAGCTGTTTAATTAACTGAATGTTTAGATAAACGTTTAGAGGATGAGTATATTGTAAAATAATCAAAATGAGATAATCAGTTGCAACAAGACTTGTCTTTATTCCTAGAAGATGAAATAGTCATATATGGGTGCACAAGATTCACTTGTCTGTATTAGATTCTAGAACATAAATAATCAAAAACTAATTTAAAAATATTGCAAAATTCATGAAAGTAGAAAATGTACCTCTTCTTTTGCGTTTCCATTGCTTCAAGAGCATCCTTCTTAAGCTCTTCCAGTTGTGCCTTTGCAATCTTTTTCTCCAACTGTTCTTCATATTTGGGCAAGTCTTCCTTGCGGATGCCAAGCCTAGATAGTGAAGATAACACCAATTATTGAGCTATTCTAAGAATATGTTGCAGATCAATGAAATCATAGTTTGTTAGTCAAAAGTCATAACAGAAGAGTTGGCCAGATCTATAGCCAACCAGCAACATACAAAGAAAGGTTCCTGGTCGTATTTTGGAAAGTAAAGTTGTTGGCATGATTCAGCCCAGAAATGAAACAATCCATCAAGCAAGAACCATCGCAATTTTAATTTTGCATTCTCTTAAACAAAACCACATATTTGAAAAGTGTGAACGTATGATACTACCAGTAAAACATCGTTAAGTTTATTTATATTAGAGGTTTTGAAAACTCATTAGTATATAATTAAGCAAATGGTAAGCAACTCGAACACAGAACCCCAATTTATATAGTTCAATTAAAGTTATGATTTATCTATATTAGTTCAGATATGTAACATCACAAAAAAATACAAAAAAAAAAAAAAAAGTCAAGTGACTAAGGTCGCCAAAAGTGTGAATTCACTGCATACAAGTATATGACTTTTGAATTGCCCTTTTGAGACACTGCCCACTCCGCCCATTTTTCCATCCCTGGTTTTAGACAGAGCCACATTAAGTGACTGTAACAAAAACAGGATCAAAACTAGGTCTGGTTCTTAATGCTAACTTTTTCAAATTCACAATTCAAACAGATCCACACCTAGTTCAGTCAAGAGCTGGACTGACGATGAGCAGCACAACATTTAGCACAAATAACTGAACGTCAGGGTTACCATACATTCTTATTGCTAAATTTCATTTTTCTTAGCCTTCCAAACTTACTTTTGGTTTATTTTGTTGAATTCTTCCGTCAAAAGAGCCATCCCCTTCTTGTCATTCCTCATAAGTGGCTTCTTAATATCCTTCTCAACTTTCTCAAGTGCATCCATCATCATAGCCTCTGCACCTAATTCATCGGTAAGGCCTCTCCTGCAAAGCAAATATGATTTGAATTTAAACAACTAAAATGTATGTGCAAATCAAAATTAAATTGCTTTGAAAAAAATCAAGCAATAAACACTCTCCAAGTAGTTTCCAAAATTATATCAAACCATGATTATTGAGACAAGTCTTTAAAGCTATATACTCGGTAACAAATAGACCTTCAATTGAAGGTTAAGTATTTTTAGCAGCATAAAGGGTTGTTGGTGATTATAAAGCAAATAGAGGCAACATACTTGAGACGAATATCCTTCAAGGCCAACAGATACGACCGCGCATCCTGGATTCCATCGGTACGTTGCTTGATGGTGAATTGGATCCTCTGAGACTCTGAGAAGAGATCTGCCCTGTAGACATGAAAGACAGATGTGAATAATAAGATTAACAGCAACAAGCAATCAACTAACAGTATCTTGAACAATCATCAATGGCATATGCAAAGTATAAAAATACACCCAATCAGAAGATTATATTGCAAAAAGGACATCAACATACTTGGTTATCTAATACAAAGCTTTGATATTGATATATTTACCTATATATTCATATGGAATCAAACTTGAACTTTAATATGTTTAGGTAATCTAAATAGTAAATAGTTACATTTTGAGTACAAACTGAAGCGCTGCAATTAAATCTCTATTAGCAAGCACTAGAAGGTCATTATACTTTGTCCCTTTGTATAACATCTTTAGAACCATAGCAAAATTTTGGGCAGTTTTAGCACCCATAAATATTGTTCAGTAGATATTGAGCATTTCCTTATTTTAGTCATAGAGCGTACATATTATACAAAAACAACATCCTGACCCTTGAGAACTTACTTTTCTCTTACAGTCTTCATAACTTTAGCATACTGGTCAACTGCAGCAGGATCTTCAGGATCAATGGTAATTTTTTCTTTACGGAGAACTCCAACAGCTGTCTCAAATTTCTTCTTCACCTCAAGAAATATACCCTTCAACATTTCTACAGATGCATGTAAAAGTATCACCATAAGTATTTTCATATGCAAGAGTTAAGATTTTCATCTAACACAATTCAACTAATAATTTACATAGGTAAAACTGATAAGAACAGACCGTAGTAAGATGTGTATTGTTCATAAACCAGAAGTAAAAAATGCCAAGGCTTTTCGCTCAACACTGATGATTGATAAGTCTAAAGTATAAGCACAAATAGTTGCACAATACTTGTTACTAATAACTTGAAAAAAGAAAAATGCATCGATAGCCCAATATGTGGTGGCTAGCACCTATAATAGATGGTTGCACAATACTCTCCTTAATCATAATATTAACCACATCTAATCATCACCAAAACATTATTACCATTTCCGTTCAAAAAGTAAACAATGCCGCACATAAGTATCTCCTCAGGCACACCATATATGATGTTATTCAAAAGAGTACAATGGAACATTCTAAATAGAAGCATCTAAAACAGTATGTTGTCCTCAGGCACACACATATGATGTTATTCAAAAAAGTACAATGGAACATTCTAAATAGAAGCATCTAAAACAGTATGTGCTGAATCAACCAAGAACTCTGTTCTTTCAAATAACAAAAACACTGAGACAAGGCAAAGAGTTTACAGTCGCTGATTGGTTTTTAATTGATATCAAAGAAAACTATTTAAGAATACATGAGCTTAACAAACAGATTAATATATTAGCCTGCCGATACACACACACACACACACACACACACAAAATCGTGTTTAAGGAACTTAAACTAGCATGTTCATACATTGGTAAAAGAAAATTGGTAAAAGAAAAGTACACATTCAAGTCAACTCACCGTCACCCTTAAGAGCTTTAGGAACGGCCTCCTTGGCAAAGCAGCGAACAGGGACTGCATGCTGCTGGGGTTGCAGTAAGGATTGGCTGCCATATAACTGAAACACAACAAAAAACCAAATGTTACACACATCATCAATATCTACAAGTGGACATTCGTGATAATGAACCAATGCAATCCCATCTTTTTAGACTTCATATCAGACAAAAATTTCTTGTTAACTTTCTAATGTGTTATAATGTACAATATTTTATAACACGGGACGGTCTATAATCTATATGTTTATCTGTTATGACAATGAGATACCAACATTCAACAACTGACCCATCGCTACTGTAATGTAACTTAAATTTGCCACAGTGGTAGATGGTAGGTGGTGGATCACAACTAATTTCAGAGTTATGAATGCATTAACAATTCCTTAGTAATTACAGTATATAGCAAGTGTAAACAACAGCGCATACATCACACTTATTTTACTCCCACTTAGATCCAAATATAGTTTCTTCATTAATCAACTACGTTATCTAGACACTATCAGTTTGAGACTTTGTTTTTGAGAGTTCAGAAGACTTAAAATTGGGGTCAATTCCGTTTTCGATTAGCTTTTAGCATTGGCAAGTACTTTAGCATGTCTGTAAGTTTTGTTTTGCTAGTCCTATTAAGGTAGTTTGAAACTCGTCTAGACCCACTCACTTGAGGAACAAAACCAATGATTACTCCAAAAATGTCCAATTTATCAGCTACTTCCATCAAAGACAAAAAGTTAGAAAATATCGTTGGTACAAAATCACTCGAAACTCAAACCACCAAAACATGGTGTAATGCATAAAGATCACAGAATTACATTGTGTAGGGTTATTGGACGTGGCAATAAGAAGATAAGTGTGAGGAGGGCGTGAAAACCATATGGTTATACTAGCATAAAAGAATTTCACATATAACAATATCAAATGAACTTTAATATACGAGTGGACCAGGATACTTAGTAAACGACGGCATATTACATACTTTGATAGGTGTGACCCATTTATACACCTTAATGACTAATGAGTACACCTAAATTTCGTTAACACACAAGGTATTTTATAGATAAATTTTTTTAACAAAATCAACGCCAGCCTAAAGTCTTAAACTAAAACTTCATTCACGCCAAAATACTTTTGACCCGTGCAAGCTAAATCCAAATTGCGAAGAGCTACAAATCTATTAAAACATTCCATTACACGTTGACCCACGAATAAACTAGAAAAAAATAAAACTTTATCTATTTTAGCCAATATATGCTTATGTGTTTCTATTCAAGGATCGATATTTATATATATTTCCAAAAGCCTCAAATCTAATCCAATGGCAACGATCGAATCAAAACAAAAACAAAAATCCATCGGTATTTATAGACTTATAGAAGAAACACATCCGTGAAAACAAATTAATAAAATACTGCGAATCGTTAAATATTTAAAAGCAGAAGGTGAATCAACGATGTGCATTTATGAAATGAAATAGATGATAAATAAAGATATACCTGACGAGTGGATCTGGAAAGGAATCGAGCCATCGATGGTTGATCTGAAAAATGATGTTAGGTTCCGGCTTATGGTTACTGCTAGGGCTGATTCTGAAATGAAGGGTGAAATGTAAAGTGTTTTTTATTCCACGAAACGACGTCGTTCGGGTGTTATTTATAGCCTATCAACAATTTTCATGTGAAATGTTTTTAACTTTTAACTTCTATCTACGGATAAAAATATAAAATATACAAAAAGCTCAAGTTTATTTATTTATTTATTTTAATGGCACTCTTACAAATTTTATCTCAGTCTTAAACAAAACTTAAACTCATAATTTTTAGGTTGTTAGGTCACTCATATACCATTAGGTCAAAAGGCTTTTAGTAAGCTCAAGTTAAAAATTGTATAATTCCAATTTTTTCCCTATTTTTTCTTATAAAGAAATGCTTTGAGTTGGACTTGGATGCAAACGAGGCCCAAGAGAAAGAAAAAAGGGTGGATCGGGTTTGGGCTTGGGCCCGGTTACAAAATAAATAAATAAAAATATATAAACTTTTATTATATATATATTTTATATAATTTATTTATATAATTTTAAATAATTAATAGTGTCGGGATCGAGGGAATTTTGATCGGGTCACAACGGTGTGATTTTGAGCGTTTAATTCGCATTTTACGATGCACATGCCAAGTGATATGCAAGAACGATGTCAAGAAAATTTAACGGTTCTATAATCCGTGCTTTATTCATGATTAATCTATTAATGATATATGAAATTTTCCGGGAGCTTACATCCGCAAAGTATAAAAATTATATTTCTAGAAACGTTTTTGTGAACGTAATAATAAGGTATCATTATTACTTTGAAATTTGATTATAACAGTTTGTCGTTACTAAGTTGGTGTGGTATGCGTGCGGTGCCGTGTTTTTCTGTAATTGCGAGATAACCTCTCGTTTTTGCATTTTAACCGTCCCAAAAATTATTGTCCGCTATTGACTTTTTATCTTTCTTTCTCAACTTTGACTATAAATATTTTTGTTTGTGTTATACAATACTTAATGAAAATTATACCAATAGAAAATACATTTAAAACTCAATCCGTTCATATATTTTGCATGAAGTATTATGTAATATAAACAAAAATACTTAAAGTCAAAGTTTTAAAGTAAAGATCAAAAAAGTCAAATTCCAATTAAATTTAATCCGGATAATTATTGAACGACAAAAATGAGCCTAACACTAACATATTAAACTAATACGGATTTAATCAGCCGCGAAATTTCAGTTTTATCCTTTTAAAGTATTTTTAATACGGAGTAATATAAATTCACACTTAAATTAAGTGTAACAGTATTTCACATCAAGCTATTCATTCGTATTGCTCGGATAGTTTAGAGGTTAGTTCCTTACCTATATTTTTATATCGTTCGAGCATTAATTTGATCAGAATTGGTGAAAATGAAAACAAACAAATAGCTATATGGCTTATAACTTCATTTCAGTTAATAAGTGGCCTGTCTGTTAAAAGCTTGAAAACTTTTTGGGCTTCATGTACATTTTTTCTAACAAAAAATTTAAACCCACTTATTCATTTACTCTCTCAATATGATCAATCATGCTCGACTCTCACAGCAAAGCTAATATGATCAATCAAACTCAAACTTGAGAGGATCTATACTCATACTGCTCACACGTCAAGCTTGGATGAATTTCTCGTCTATTTCTATTTTGATTTTGTTGATTCGTTTTTTATTCAGAAAAAGTGGAAACAACTGAATCAAGCAAGTTCATAGAATCACAGACCCATTATAATCTGGCAACTTCATAGACCCAAAGTAGAGTCAATATGCTACTGTAACAACATAAATCCCACAGCTGAAACAAATGAGAGTGATGCACATTAGTTCTCCAATAACACAAATATATGAAGAATGCCCACAAAATATAATATAAAGCTACTAACAAGTTTATTTCGAAAGTTTACAAGTTCTTGAGTGAATCGCCGGCACCCTGGAAAAAACAATAAGAAAGCACAAAATCAGCTATAAAGATACCAACAAGTGAAATAACCACTGCAGATGTAGTTGACTCTCCAACACCTTTAGCACCTCCCAAAGTGGTCATCCCCCAACCACAGCTCACCACAGATATGATCCCACCAAACACCTGAGACTTTATCATTGCACTAATTATATCCCATGGTCTAAGAGCTCTCTGAGCCGAATCCAAAATGATATTAATACTAATCCCGTAAACCCCTTCAGCCAAAATAGCACTGGATGCCATTCCGACAGTGAAACAGATGAGAGTTAAGAATGGTAAAGCCAAAACAGAAGCAATGACTCGTGGCGTTACCAAATAGTCAACAGGGTCTGTACCCAAAACCCGTAAAGTGTCAATTTGCTCAGAAACTTGCATTGTTCCTAATTCTGCAGCAAATGCACTACCAATACGACCCGCTACTATGATTGAAGTTATCACAGGGCTTAACTCTCGTGTGAAGGATAAGGCTAGTACACCACCCACGGCTCGGTTTAGACCTAATCTTGTGAATTCTCTCACGAATTGGATTGCGAAGGCCATGCCTACAAAAGCCGCTGTCAAGAGACAGACACCTACTGATTTTGGACCGACTCTTTCTAGCTGTTGGAGAGTGTTTTTCCAGTGGATGTTACCTGTGAGTATTCTCATTATCACTTGCCCAGCCAATACAAAAACAGATAACCCTCTCCATAGGTACCCCGGAGGTGACCACTTGCTGAATAATGGGTCAGGTTCTTGAAATGGTTTGTCATTTGTGTCTAGAATATCTTCAGACACAGATATAGCTGACAGGTGACCATCCTCCGCCATTGTATTTGCACTTGGGGAAACCCTATTTTTGCTAAGATTTAGAAAGAACTTGGTTCTGTTAAAATGTCCAAAGTTCTGACCATTCTCGACTACTTTATTCAATTTAAGTCTTTGAGAAAGTTGGCTTTGATTAGTGTTTCTAATATTCATCCACGAACATGATTTTGTAGAGCCACTTCTGCATTTTGTCATGAATTGCACTCTAAGTTAGCAAAAACTACAATCTTACTAGAATAAACGTAAATGTGAAATCCAACTAACAGCAACAAACTAATCCGCAACTTTAAAAGTGTTACGACCTATTGCAAACTTCATTGTCAAATGCAATAAACTGATAATTCTTATATCACAAAATATAAAACTTGAAATCAATAATTTTGACTCAATGAAGTCTCCATCTTTGACATAACAACTAGACGAGGCTTCACACACACAGAGATTGATAAATTACATTCAAGGTAGTGAGGATGTAAAACACTATATTTGTCTTTAGACGAATAGAGTGATACCTGCAAGGTAAGTTAAAGTTCACCGACATATGGGCAGCCGTTTGCATCATTCTTGAGATTCACTGTAACTCAGATCACTTTACTTCTAAACTCCTGCGATAAATACATAAACAAGACACGATTTGTGAATATAGTCAAACAAGATAAGATTCAGAAACTAGTATTCTTTACAATCTAGGGGCTAGTTTGTCAAACGATTCAATTACCATCAATATCCTATTATCACAAGTTTATCATATACAAGATTGTTTTGTTTTAGCCATTAAACGAACTTTTTTCAAAGTTCCTTCTGAGTACGTGAACTAGAAAGTGTTCAAATAAATGTTACAAACTTTCAAAAAGTGTACGAGTATGCACATTTTGGGGTATGACACATCACCCAAATGTGCATATTGGAACACTTAATTGCAACTTTGTAACATTTTATAACTTTTTAGTTCGCGTACTCAAAGAGGACTTCAGTATTGTTGATTCACTTGATTTAGCCAATTAACGATTATATTGGTCTAATAACTTTTTTGTACCAAAATAGTTGACAATCTCATAATTCCGCAATTGAAGATCACAATTTAAACACATTATGGAAATACGAAATTAAATCATAATTATATAACAGGAGTATAATACAAAGGTAAAAAGGGGAAAAAAAGAGGTAGAGTAATTATACCTGTAACTTAAGTAAATTTGAAACGGTAGAAGAGGGAAGGGGGGAGTTGATGTAGAGTGGAATTCACGCGCCGCCGCCTGCGGTGGTAGTGATAGCCGGAGCAGGAAAGAAAGGGGCGGAGATGGAGTGAGTTTAGATGGAAAGGTATATCATCATGCTTCTACCTAAAACACCCACCTTCATTTCGATATTTCTAAAAAATTGTAGTAATCTCTTTTAGCATTTTGTTAGGTGGTGTTATTTTTTCAAAAATATTTGTTACTAGTAACATGACTTATTTAAACGCAGTTGGAGGTTTGGCAATTTTATTTATTTATTTATTTATTTTATGTAATTAAGATGTGGTAAAAGGTAATAAGTGTGAAAGAGTTTTTGTTTTTTATAAATTATTTTTAAGAGGCAATAAAAGACATAAACATCTTATTGAACTAGATGGAAAAAGCTTTTTTATTTTTTAACTTTTTTATTTTTTTTTATTTTTTTTTCCTTTTATTAAACAAACAACACTTTATTTTTTGACGAATTTTTGTTTAAACCTCGTATATTGTAAGGATAGTAACATTTTATATATCTTTACTTAGATTAGTGATAATAGTTATCGCGAACATGACCGTCAACTCATGATCAAATTTGCCTTTCAATATCATAAACATCACCACCAACATAGTGTAATGAAACAACTAACATAACTAGTAAAACATACTCCACTTAAATACAAACACTATCATATAATACACTCAAAAGAAAAAAAAAAAAAAAAAAAATGGTTATTCAGACGATCGACTTGTGCTCATACTCAAAAGTTGTACACAACGCGTCGATCGGGACAAGTTTTATAAGGGATATGCGTTAATAGTGGCCCAAACACGTGTGTATAGATGCGTATTACCACTGGTCTTAAATATTAAAAAAGAACACAATGATTGCTTGTCATAACTGGTTGCATTATGATCATTGTAAATATAATTTTTATTGACATATTATAAGTATACGTGACATTTTGAACAAAAAATTAATAAATTGGAACTCATGTATTTATTTAGTTCAATTCATATATACCTGTATCAAAATGTCATATTTCAAAATATGTTTATACATTGTATATCATACATTTTATAAGTTGCTTTTTTTTTTTATTTATTTATTTAGACATATATATTTTTATGCATTATTTTCCTTCTAGTCTTTTAAACAAAATTGAGCTAATTTTCACCAAGTTATAGCCTAATTCAGACTTTATTAACCAATCAAATAACTTAATTTTGTCAAGTGATGAAATCAAGCTTTTTAAAAGTCAGTTTTGATTCTTCTCAACCATTAATTTCTGAAGTGCTCTCAAAATGATGTTTTATTTAATTATATAAAAGATTCTAACGGTATATTTTAATTTAGCATAAAAACTTTAACTAATAGGTTTTTTTTTTTTTTAAAGGGATTTTAAAGTTTTGTTTATTTTGAAAATAAACTTTTAAAATCTTGTTTGATTATAATATGAGACGAAGTATGACTATTGCAATATATTTTATAATTGTCCAAGCTCGATCACCTTACAACATGACACTGGGAGAACCATAAATAAGGCAACTAGCTAGGTACAAAGCTGATACAATACCTCGCTCGTCAAATTTTCCATCCAGCCAGTGAGCTATTGCCATTGTTTGATGAGTCATACCTTGTAAAAGTGTGAAGTCTCCGTGTTTCTTAAAAAAGGTAATGCCTTTGGCGATAGTTATTTCTGGGCCAAAAGAAAAACAAAATGAAAAAGGTGTGCCGATAAATGCCTATACCCAAATCAACAAGTTGGAATTGGCACAAGCTTATCTGATGTGTAATTATGAATGGTGATTTTACATGGTGTGTTACAAGTTGTGATCATTTTAGTTTCTATGTTGCTACTGGATTCTGGATATGTGTTTCTCTTCATTTAAATTTTGATATGTCTTTTAAAGGCTGATATGTGCTCATAGGTGTTTATTTCATACAGTTTGCATAATCTATAATGAAACCAAGAAGATGCTGTTCTTCTTTAAGTGTCTCAACTTTTTTAAAGCAAGCACCAACATCATCTTCTTCACTTTCCTCTATGGGAATATCTTCTTCAAGTGTCTCCAACTTTTTATATAACACACGGACCATTCCTATCATTTTCGGAATATCTTCTTCAAGTGTCTCCAACTATTTGTATAACACATGCACATTATTGGTTATCTTTGTTGTCTAGGTGTTCATTGCTTCGTATGAGGAAATGACATAATATCCTCCATTTTTAGGGTTTGAGGAAAAGGAGTCGAGGCTTCGAGAGATTGTTGCGTTAAATAATGAGTGTGCTCTTAATGATAACGATGTCATCATCATCATCATCGTCATCATCTATCTCTGATCTCTGGAAGCTTGGATTCTTTTTCCTCATGCTTTGGAGGTGAAGAAGTCTACTGGCTCACACTTATAGTGGAATATGGGTTACCTCAGCTAAATAAATTTGTTAACCGCGTATGATATTTATTGCTTTCATGAAAAAATTATTTTTTCTTGCATATGAAATTACCATGATTTAATGGGACTAACAAATAGATTGATAGCCTAGTTGTTTCATCTGTTTCAATAGACTTCATTGTGGAAAACTAGAAGGGGGGGTTGAATAGTTTTACCAATTAAAACTTCCTTTTAAACTATTTAGATCGACTTATGTCAATCTATGTCGTTGTGTGTGTTGGATGTTGATAAACAAGCATATAAAGATATGTAATGAAAAGATAAGAGTAAGAAGCACAAAACCACAACGCAGTATTTATAGTGGTTCGGCTACAAGGACACCTTCCTTGCCTACTCCACTCCCGAGTCACCTACTCGAGAGTTTGTAATCACTACACCAATCTCCTTATGGCGGAGAAGCCTTCACAACGTCGCTTAACCTTTTTCCGGTACAAAGCTAAATACCGAGTTCTTTCACACCAAGGCGAACCACACCTAACACAACGTCGCCTACACTTTATACGGTGCTAGGCTAATCACCGAGTTCTTTCACACCTTAGGAGAACTAATCCTTCACAACGTCGCCTACCTTTTATTAGGTACTAGGCTAAGCACCTAGTTCCATTGCAATGGAGGAACTACTACCACACTACACCAACGACTAATCCCAAAGGAGATCTACTCCTTTACAACATCATCAAGGACATCAATATCCTTGGATCTAATGCTAGTCTATCTAGTACATCGAAACACACCATATCGAATGTACATCTAAGGCACCTTTCACTAATGCCTTTGATTAGATCTACAAGACACCTTTCACTAATGTCTTTGATTAGATCTACAAGACACCTTTCACTAATGTCTTGTGTCTTCACTTCTAAGCACCTTTCACTAATGCTTCTTGTCTTGACTTCTAAGCACCTACCACAAGTGCTTATCCTATAGACAATAGATACCCTTCACTAATATCTTCGTCTTGACACTTGAGACATCTTTCACTAATGTCTTCAACACTACACTTCTTTGAAGAAAGAAAGGAATCATCAACAAGAGGACTTCAATCGCCTTGATGATGAGGAAGCATGGCAACTCATGGACTTGAGCTTGCTTGACTTCAAAGGTGATGATCTTGCCTTTAAGAGGAACCTAAAAGATCACACAAACACAAGACTTTAAACATAGATCTCTTGGATCTAAGGTTAGTGAGATTTAAATCATGGGAGAAAGTATGTTGGAGAGGGTGAAATATAATGAAGAAATGGCTCACTATTTATAGAGGAAAACCTCATCATTTCCCGGATCCCACGGATCCCTACCATAAGGGATCCGGCTAGCACAAAGCTAGGGATCCGTGGTCCTCCCTCTTTGCCCATGGGTATTTTTGGTTATGGGTCATGGGTCATGGGTTGATCCATGGTTTTCTTTCTAGATACAATGTATCTTAAGGATACAATGAACTTGGTTAAGTGGTATATATAAAACCATGGCTTATGGGTCAAAACCATTTGCTAGTATTTACCCATTTAGTATATACTTGTATTTACCCAATTTAGTATACTTAGTTTAAGTATATGTTTAACCCAATATGTAAACACTAGTTGTTGTACATATGTATCTAGATCATAAAATCACTTATACTTGTTTTAGTGTTTTATGTGAAAGCGTAAGTGTGTTAGAAAACTATTAGTTCAAACCATTTACGTATTTTATTTGTTTCCTTAAAATGATCTTACTTTTGTTATCGACAAAACATTAGAAGATCGTAAAATATAAGTAAATGTTTTTACGGCTTATTTGTATTAACAATCTCCCCCTTTTTGTTGATGACAAAACATAGGATTATTTTAAAGAAAAGCTAAAATTCGCAAAAGTTTGAATTTGTAGTTTTTACTTTCTTCTCCCCCTTGTTGTCGAAACAAAAAGTGTTTGAGAGAAAGCAACACATCGTTTTTAAGAAAAACATGTGAAAGGAAAAAAAATTGAGGCCAAGTAACGGGAAAGGATCTCGTCGTTACTCCCCCTTGACGAGTCCATCCCTAAGTAAGGGTGTCAAGGAACTAATTCTAATCTAGTTCATTTGCAACTAACTTATGCAAAAGATTACGTCAATGTGACGGGTGTGCTCCCCCTAGATGATTGCAATATTTGCAACGGGAAGTCATGAAATTTAAATCATATATTGCAAGTAATTATACAGCGTATTGTTTTGACACCAAGCTCCCCAGCTTTAGGATGTCAAATACTTTATGTGTTAATTGAATAAGCGCAAAACAAGGGTTAGAAAACAAGTATAACTCACAATTTCACAAATGTGATAAAGAAAGACATTCGACTTCACGGATCCACGGTTCCCTCCTAGTAGGGATCCGTCTATGCACATCTTGAGGATCCGTCGCCGATGACTAAAATCAGCAAAGGTGATATAACAAGTAATGTTATCACATAAATGAGATATGAGTACATATTCTCAGAAAAATAACAAGTAGCATGTAATTCCATTTAATAAAACAAGAGTTATGATATACATGACTCTAAAAATAAGAAAATAGACAATACATGACTATGAATTTCTAGGTTATCTAACGCTTGATACTAGGACACCACTAAAATCTTCTAGCTCAAGTATTGTTTAGGTTTGATCTCGTCGAAACGTTCGAGGAGATGATAGAACATGAAACGTTGGTCTTCCGTACTTCATGTATCAAACTTTCAACATGTTGACAATGATAGCAATCTTTGTCATGGCTAGGTAGTGGTGGTGGAGGAAATAAAATGGCTTGATGCGAAGGATCAAGTGAGGCGACTTCTTGAGCTCAAGCGATGGAGGAATTGGTGGAGTGCATTTGAGAATGCCTCGATCAAGAATGATGGTGATGGTAAGGAAGTGTCAACTTCCATATGGTCGGGTGGTTGACTTTGATGATTTCTCATAATCCAAATAGGATTATATGATGGAGACAATGAAAAGGAAGCGAGCAAGTGTTGAATCAACACCTTGATTTTGAATCATTATTCCTCCTAATGAGGAGAATGTTGTCGGTGAGCGGATGAGGCGGCCTAGGTGGCAAGTCCTCTAAATTGTAGAGGTGTGGTGATGATTGTGGGGATGTAAATGAGATAGCTCTAGGAACCAATGGTGATGGTTTAGTGGAGATGATATTGTTTGGCCTAGGAGGTATGGTGGTGTTTGGCATTGGTAGTTTTGTGGGTACTATCCTTTTAGGAATTGGTTTGATTGGAAGAGGAGGATCTATCATTTGTTGGCTTGACCGGAGATGTTTCGGTTGAAGAGATTTCGTGTATAACACCGGCCCTTTTAGTGGGTGGTTCTTTGGTGGATAAGTTGCTACTTGGGTTTTCCTCATGATGAAATGATTTCAAGAGTGAAAGTTAGAGTGAGAGTGATGACTATGGAGGTCCTAACAAGGTGGTTTATAAACTAAGAGTTTTGGCAAGTGCATTTAAGCTTTAAGCCACTAGGATTCATTGGAATGTGATGATTGACATGCAGAGTCAACTTGGAGGATGGATGATCTAGGAACTCATTTAAGATGAGATGGAGTGTTTGAGTTAGGAAGATGAGTTGAAATGATTGTTTTAGCAAGACTTGACCTATCATCATCCGGATCCCACGGTTCCTTTCTCATAGGGATCCGTATAGGCTAATCTAGGGATCCGCTATCGTGACTATGAAAAAGTGGAAATGATGTTTCTAAGATCTAAGACCTATAATATCTTGAGTGTTTCAGTCTTTCTAAGTGTCTTAAATGAAGGGGTGCTTAAGTACTTGAAGGTGGTGAGTGATGTAGCTAATGATTGTCTTTTATGGAAGGATTTGGAACTTTCATGAGTACCAATGAGTGAGCAAGGATGACACTAAAGATGAGAGTGTTTAATTGAAGCTAAGTGATTCTAGAGATCAGGTGGTGACTTAGGATTGTGTTTTACATATAATGCTTGCAATTGCATTTTACATTTCTTAGGATCCCACGGTTCCCTAGATGTAGGGATCCGTTTAGTACAACATTTTGGATCCGTCATCTCGCTAG